>JAQQRP010000290.1:0-12346 GCA_028454245.1 Halictus quadricinctus
AGGACCAGATCAAATACAGAACATAGTATTGAAAAACCTCAGCAGAAAAGCAATAGTTCAGCTAATGTACATTGTGGTGTCGAATATCGGGCATAGGGACCGTGTCGAAACGTCAAGAGATAGCATTTGACTGTTTAGGTTAAGATACAGCATTGGACTGTTTAGGTTAAGATAGAGCATTGGACTGTTTAGCTTTAAGGAACTGTATGTGTGTGTTTGTGTGTATGCGCGTGTGTGCGTAGAGTGCTAGCTTGACGCGTTTTTTTTTTAACGAGGACGACGCAGTCAAGAGAAAAGCGCACGTGAGAGAACTTCGGCCTGTGAGTTGCGGTCAGAGTTAAGATCCAGGGAACCCAGGTGGCCTTGATCCGCCACGCTCCAAACGGCCGCTAGGAGAAGCTCGAATGATAGTGTGCGTGCCGTGTGCGTGTGCCATGGTGTACCGCACACAACGCTAGATCCGCAAAACGTACAAGGTTGCAAGGGTTCGGGAGGCGGCGATTTATTGCTCGATAATGCAAAGATGGGGCTTTTCAAAGGTGAAAAGCGTTAGATAAAAGATAAACCTACATAGGGCGCTCGCCCCCAACGTTCTCCATAAGAACCCGGTTATTTAAGAAAATGTGTCCTTATTATTACATTCTGCCGAATATTGCAAATTACGCCTAGAAAACGCAAAAGTAGGACCTGCCGGGTGGCGAGATACAATTGCAGCTAAGCAAATACAAATTCATATCACACAATTAGACAAATACTTTAGTAAATGGAAAATAACACTAAATGCAGACAAAACAGAAATTAGTATTCTCCAAAAAAGTAAACGGCAATAGAATCATGACGCCATTAAAAGTTAATAATGAAATAGCACAGGTTAAACCATAGCGTAAAATATCTTGGGCTTACATTAGATTCAAAATTAGATTCAAAATTACTGTTCAGATATCATACTAAAAGCATAATGATGAAGAGTTACAACAGTTACAAAAATCTGTATTCACTCTTGGCAAAAAATTCTAAAATTAGCAATAAAAACCATAATAGATTGTAACGTAAAGGATTGCAATGGTTGTTTGTGGAATAATAGGAGTCGGAATATCTGGGGACACAGGATATATTTTCCAAAATGTTAGTACAAATGATGGGAGATAGGTTTTGTTATATAAAATAGGTTCTTTTAAGAGAGTGAGGAGAGAAAGCTAGCAACGAATAATTTAAGAAAAGATTTTGTAATACGCGATACCACCATCGGGTGTCCGGTTGATTTCAACCGGTACTCTCACTCTGGGGATACGACGACGACGCGGTTTCGCCGGTTTTCTCATGTCCGTTCGGCGGGGCCGGCCTTCATGGCCGTCCTCTCCCATGTATCCAGAGAGGTGTCAAGCCGATCTTATCACCTATCCGACGCATAGAGTAAACTGCTCCTTGGCTCACCGTACGCGTCACCTTCTCCTGACGCATAGAACAATTACTAAGATGCCCTTTGGATTTCAAGACTCATCATCGAAGATAACGTGCCCTTTCGGAACCCCAAAACTGTATATAAAGCCTACGGCCACCAGCTCAATAAAGCAGTCCAGTTGTGAATACCTTACTCCACGCGCTGTTATTCTACCCTGCCGATTCCGTATCTCGTACTACGGTTCAGAATACGTTATTTCCGAAGTATTAATACGCGAAATCGCGAAGTAATCATTGTCGTTTCCCGGATTACGATAATTGTCCCGTGACAGAGGCGTCCAGGTGCAACCTCTGTCCTCTCCTGGGCTGCTGGGCGTCCGATAGCATTGCTTCGTACTCTCCCATCCTGTGGGCGGCCGTGGTCTTACCTCGTCCTCTCCCACAGGTGCAGCGAGAGTGCTCGCTCCGCGGTAATCTACCGGTATTTATACGGTCTCGTTGCTAACTTTATCAATAACGCGTTACTAGGGGTCTAGAAGGTTCCAAACCCCGCGGTTCCCCTTGAACCGCCGGCCACGCTGCCTCGGCGCAATTCTTCTGTTACATCGGCGGGGGGGGGGGGGGGTGACGAGGGGTCTTGACGCTTTATTATTTCTCGTCGCGTTACAAGATTAATATACAAAGTAATATAATAAGGCCAATTATAACATATGCTGCTCCTATATGGAGAACAACAGCAAATACAAACCTTTTAAAGGTACAACGCTTTCAAAACAAATGCCTAAGATTAATTACAAACAAAAATAGATATACCAAAATAAAAGATTTACACTCAAAAGCAGAGATTGAATATTTAGGAGACTATATAGATTACCTAGCGAAAACATTTTATAATAGACAGATAAAGGACCAACAGATAAAGTATAAATTTTCATTTTATGATATAGAGATAGAAGACTTAGAAAATACTTAGATGTATATAATAGAGTTAAAAAATATTTAATATTTAAATGTATATAATACAGAATTAGAAAATATCTAGATATATTAATGTGATATGGAAGCAATAGTATTAATAAGGAACAAACAAACAGGATCAGATGGCTAAGTTCTGAACTTAAAATAAGTAGGTTTTTATTCTTTTCTTTTTCCTACAAAAAACTCAATACATATTATATATTTTTACTATATAATGTAATTAAACGTACAAATAGACATAGTAAGTAGATAAATCATTGTGATAGGGACTACAAGAACAGATGTTAAAGTACAAACATATATAACACTGCTGTTGTTATGTATACTTTGTAAGTTACTGTTATGTAAATAAAGAGACTTTAAATTCAAATTCATTCTTCGGACGAGAATCTTTTGGTCCGGGATCGAATCCCGCATCGAATGACAGTTTAAACTTTTAGATTTTTCAATATACCTTTATAAAGTTGTAACGAGTGAATCGAGGGGCTTTTCCTGGTGAAAATGAGTCCAAACTCGAGTGTAATCGAACAATTTTGATTGATACTTAATGTTGCTAGAGAATCGAGTATTATTGGCAATTTAAGCTTTTATATTTTTAATGCGAATAATATTTTTAATACAAATAAGTTTTAGAGCTTATTCCGATGAAAATGAGTCCAAACACGACATCGTTTGAACTATCTTCAATGAGATTGTAATTTTTATTGTAACATTATGTGTCAATGAAAATTGTTCGATTAAACTCGAATTTGAACTCATTTTCATCAGAAAAATCCCATCAATTCACTCGTCACAATTTCATGAAGGTATATTAAAAAATCTAAAAGCTTAAACTTTCATTTGTGCGCGATTCTTTATCTGCTTACATTGTATGCCGTTTGTCAGTCGCTGGTTCTTTGAAGTTCGGAGCTCGTCGGACCTCGTCGCCGTTTATTCGAGCTGGCAAGCTTTGAAGATTTATTCGAAGCCTTCGAGTAAAAGATACAGATAAAAGATGAAAAAATTATTCGAAGATAGAATAAATCCGCTTCGAATAAAAAAAATGATCTTTATTCGTCGGATAAATTCTTGTCGAATAAAATTATTTGTTCGATTCTCGACGAGTAAAGATACTTTTTTTATTCGAACCTTCGAATAACGAATAAAAATTTTTTTATCTTTTATTCGTTATTTGGAATTTTTATTTCGATAAATATTTTGCCCAACTTTGCTTTCAAGTGCTGGAACTCGATCGCGGTCGCTCGTCGTAGTATGTCTATCATGTTCACTCTCGGTATGGCTCTTCGCTATCCTTGTCGAATCTTTAGAGCTTATCCAGATGAGGGGATTCACGTTTCAAACAAAACAAACAAAAAACCTGACCGCGACATACGCTAAACAGATAAAAATAAAAAATATTATTAATAAAACAAAAAAACTGATTGCGAAAAGAATTATTAATAATTTATACTTTCTATTTATATTTTATTTTTTTTAATATCAATATTTTATTCAATAAATTAGTTTTTTGTTTTTTATCTTTTTAGTTCTTTTCGCAGTCGGGTTTTTTGTTTTTTTTTTATAATATTTCTTATTTTTATCTTTTTAATATTAACGGTCAGGTATTTTTGTTTGCTGTCTACATTGAAACAATTATCATGCCGTGATTGTTTATACCTTTCATTTCCACGTCGGAAAATAATACTCTTCGTATTAAAATTCAAATCAATTATATTGATGTGTTACCATTTGTTAACAATATATAAAAAACATAATTTGTTATTCGTGTTATATTCATTTAGAAAGTTTAAAAAATTAAGAAGATTTTTAAACAAGTCAATATTCAAATGATCGTTTAATACAATTATTTACAATTGAAAATTCCATATTTTAAATTAAGAAGAAATAAGCCTCTTTTCGACAGATCCGAAAGGAAGAAAAGAAAATGCGAGTGTGACGCCCAAAATTCCTGATCACGCCACCATCACGTGATCACCTTATCGCCGGAATTCCACGAAATCTAGCAGATAAGACCAGTCCAAAGTCCAACTCGGACCATAGGTATAAAAAGATCGGCAATCGCCGACCAACGGTTCAGTCTCTCTGGTTCTACGACACGGTAGACATCTCCACGTATATTGTTACTGTATAATTGTGTGTATCATTGTAATAACCTCTGTAATATTGTGTGTACTCGGCTACGGCTGAGAATAAAAGTTTTTTTATAATCTCGAGAGGAAAATTACGTGACATTTTGGCGATCCTGCCAGGATACACTAATTTTGCGATAAACGAAAATTATTATTTTCGGCCTACGGGAATCCGCGACTGTGTGTATCAAAGAATCAACACCTGAAGACCCTACTGGTAAAACGACGTTACGACTTCGGCCCACGGGAACCAAGGATCTTTCAGAGTCTGGAAACGGATATTATTACAGGTGAGCCCTGGATCCGTATAGTCGATATCGCGCTAGGAAAGCGAGTTATTCTAGTGTATCTAGTGAGGACACAGTGTTCAGTGTTTCTTCATACGACTCAACCAAGATGAATAAAACCAATACCAAGAAACCAGAGATTGTGACTCCGGATGGTGCTACAAATGAGAATTTTAAAGCACTATTAAACAATATGCAGAGCCAAGAGAGAATGTTCCGTACAGAAATTGACAGTCTGAAGGAAACACTGCAACTAGCAAACGAAGAAAATAAGCGAAGAGTCGGCGAGATTGAAGTGCTCACTCGCACGATCAGGGGAATGAAGATGATGGAAGATGCGGTGTCTACGGACATCGGGTCCCTCATGACGACCGATAAGGATTCAAGATTTACGAATTGGTCATTGCCCGCCGCTGGTGACCCACATCCAGAAGCAGATAAGACGCCCATGCCGCCTCCTCCGATTCCTCCAACTCCGGATATGCGAACCGCAAATGGAACGTTATCAATGCCGATGACCAACTCCACCGCTTATCTCAATGCAAAGGATGCCTCGCGCTATATACCAGTGTTGAATGGCGAAAACGACATCAGTGTCGAAGAGTTTATAACAGAAGTACGTGAAATGAGAGTTCTATGTACAGAACCTCGACTTCTGCTAAAAATAATTGAGATCAAAAAAATCACAGGCAAAGCAAATGGCGCTATCCGCAATTTACAAATTTTAGAATTCGGAACACTCTACGAAGCACTACGACGGAACGTAGCTTCACAAACCACAGTGCGTGAAAACCAAGACCGACTGAGAGAAGTACGCCAATTCCAGAACGAAAAGGTCCAAGACTACAACATTCAATTCAGGAAAGCATACAACGCACTTGCATACAGCATTGCAAATGAATACGGCGACGAGATCACTCGACGCGCAATGATAGATCGACTTCACCGAGACAGTGTAACTGACTACGCGAGAGGACTTCAATATGAACTTTCTCGTATGTTACTGTGCAATCTTCCACCGAATTTACACGACACAGAAACACGGGCACTATCCTTTGAACGACTGGTGAAAGAAGAAAATAACCGACGCCGCCAGGTGACACAATCAACAGGTATCAGACGTCCCCCACCACACGCTCAAACTAGTTTTCAACGCCCCTCAAGACTAACTATTCCACCGCCAAGGCCAACTGTTCAGATGAACAATAACCCGACCAAATTCTCGCAAGCGGAGAAGCAACCGCTTTCGGACCGCTCGAAAATGAGATGCTTCAAATGCCAGCAGTTCGGCCATCTAGCAAACTCGTGTCAAAATTTTCGAACACCGGGCCTACAAAGAGTAAACAATCTGGATCCCGAGAATCAACTAATCGACCCAGGTTCCGAGTACGGATCAACAACGCAAATTTTGGAAGATTACCTACCGTCCAATTCCGTAGACGAAATGGTACACCCGGAATACGACTACTCATTGACACAGGAGCAGGACTCAACATACTCAAGCGACGACACATTGGAAACAGCGAACTTTTACTAAAAGAACATCGATTTTCCATGGGACACTCTAAATACAAGACCGACCATATCGTTAAAGTGAATTTAGTTTCGAAAAGCGTAGAGTTTATAGTAGTAGAAGATGATTTTCCAATTATCGAAGATGGGATATTAGGCTTACCAGGCTTACATTGCTTTGATTTCTTGCTATCTAAAAACGAATTGAAATTAGACAACAGCGTATATTCTCTTACACAGAATCCAGAAGTGTTACAACCAGGCGAATCCACCCGCAAAGTGATCTACCTGGACGGAAAACCAACTCCAGTATGTTACTTCAATGGTGGTGAGTCCGAAACTACAATCTCAAATGTTTTGGAAAATAACTCTTACAATGATCTCTCATACTTTCAACAAAGTCTCAGGCTATCCCATATAGAACCTTGCTTACGCGAACCACTGGAAAAGATTCTAATTCATTATATGAATGTATTTAACCTTAGCCCTACCGAACTCCCATGCACATCACTAACAGAACACGCAATCACACTGAAAGAAAACAAAATCGTTAATACCAAATCATATCGTCCACCCGAAAAACACAAAGAGGAAGTTAACCGACAAGTAGACGAAATGCTAGAGAAGAAAATAATAGGACCATCGAACTCCCCGTATAACTCACCAGTTTGGGTAGTTCCAAAGAAATTAGACTCATCCGGTAAACAAAAATGGAGAATTGTCATAGACTTTCGTAAACTAAACGAACTCACAGACAAAGACGCTTATCCACTCCCAGACATAGACGATATCCTTTCACAATTAGGCAACGCAAAATTCTTTTCCGCTCTTGACCTTTCATCAGGATTCCACCAAATCCCTGTGGAAGAAAAGTCGAAAAAGTATACATCGTAACAGCAGAAGATGTCAAACCGAACCCTAAGAAAATAGAAGCAGTTAAAACATTCCCAATCCCCAAAAACCCCACGGATGTAAAATCATTTCTCGGCTTAGCAGGATATTACCGCAAATTCATCAAAAACTTTTCTAAAATAGCAAAACCACTCACGAATCTCACTCGAAAAGATACCCCGTTCCATTGGACTGACAAAACACAGATTAGCTTTAACGAACTAAAAGAAAAACTTTGCACTACACCAGTACTGAAATACCCGGACTATAAGAAACAATTTACATTGACAACAGACGTGTAGCGGCCAGCTGCATATAATAAAGTTGACACGTGCAATGCAGATGCTAGAGAGGTTTTAGGACTCAGGCGACAGTTGAAGCTATTTTTGAGGAAACTGTCAGGTAGAGTCATTAAGACGCCCTCTAGGGTTGCAATTAGATTTTATTAGCGACAGCCTCAATAGCCCTCGCAAAGAGTCATAAAAAACCCCGAATTTCCAACGGCCCAAGCCGATGGTACGGGAACCCCGCGAAGGCAAAGGGCCCGTTACCTGACGATGCACACAACATGTTAAGGGTGTGCGGCCGATGGAAATCCCGTTACAGTGCGATTCACCGAGTGGGGGTGCAAAGACACCCCCACCTATCAAAGGCTAAAATTTGGTATAAAAAAGAGTAAACAGACGGCAGTCTGTAGACACTCTCGTCAAAACAGTCAGGCAGTAGGCCCGTAAAAATAAAGAGCGTTGCAAGTCCGTCCGGGATTTTATTCATTTCCACCGAACACCAAAAATCACCTTCCTAAAGTGGTGACTCCGACGTTCGCAAGTGAATAAGTGAAAATTAATTTTTGTTTTTCTTGTTCTCGTGCGTGTGTGATATTAAGCAAAGAATCATGGAAGGATTAGATCAAAATCTCGGAACACCCAGCGTGAATCGTGTCGCAATTAAGATACCGCCGTTCTGGTTTGGCCAAATAGAAGCCCAGTTTATCCTGAACAATATAACTGCGGATTCGACGCGATTTTATTACGTGATATCGCAATTAGAGCCAAAGTATGCCGTAGACGTACAGGACATTTTAAAAAACCCGCCTGAGACAAACAAATATGAAATTGATCAAGCGATTAACAGCGTCGCAAGGTAAAAGATTCGTCAACTCCTAGAGCAAGAGGAAATTGGAGACCGCACGCCGTCGCAATTCCTGCGACACATGAGGAATTTAGCCGGTACGACAGTCTCGGACGAATTCCTAAGGACACTGTGGGCTGGAAGACTGCCGAATATGACGAGAGCAATCGTAACAGCTCAGTCGGACCTCTCGCTGACCAAATTAGCGGAGATCGCGGATCAAATTCACGCGGAAGGTGCAGGACAGCCGCAGGTCGCAGCAGTAAATACATCCGATCGAGTCACAGAGCTGCTCATCCAGAGACTTGAGAGGATGGAGTTGAAGATAGAGGAGTTAACCTCTCGCTCTAGACCACGCGGGACAAGTTCAGCATGGTACCGTCAACGATCGCGATCCAGTTCCAACGGCAATCGGAGAAGCGGATCAAGAAGCAGGAATCGACCTCCGAGAGACAAGAGCCACTGTTGGTACCATCAAACATTTGGTGCTCGATCGACTAAATGCCGAGAACCTTGCGCCTACTCAACCTCGGGAAACGAGGGAAACCGGCACTGAACGCGTTGGGCAGTGACGGCATGAGGACTAGCCGCTTATTTGTGACCGATAAGGTGACAAAAGAATTATAGATACCTTATAGATACCGGGTCGGATCTTTGCGTATTTCCTCGTACGCGAGTCAAAGGCCGATACGAAAAATCTAAATATGAATTGTTCGCGGCAAATGGTTCAACCATAAGTACATACGGTACGCGAGTGTTCGACTTGGATCTTGGACTACGACGAGCTTTCCCGTGGAGATTCGTAATTGCCGATGTGGAGAAACCAATAATTGGAGCGGATTTCCTCAGCATTACGGATTGCTCGTGGACCTACGCAACAGGAGACTCGCAGACCAGACGACATCATTGCATACGTACGGGAGGATCGCCGCAGACAACACCGCATCAGTCAAGTGCATCGCGGATAATTCGCCCTACCATGCGATGCTAGCACGATTTCCAGACATAACGAGACCTTTTCCGGCTACTGGTGAAAAAAAAACACAATGTAGTACACCATATATCGACAACCCCCGGTACACCGTCTTTTTGTAAAACGTGCCGACTTACGACCGAAATGTACAAAATCGCGCGGACAAAGTTCGAGCAACTATTAAGCCAGGGTCACATACGCCCTTCTAAGAGTCAGTGGGCTTCGGCTCTCCACATGGTTCCCAAGAAGGTTAGCGGCTGGCGACCCTGCGGTGATTATCGAGCTCTGAATGCGAGAACGATTCCGGATCGTTATCCAATTCTGCATATAGAAGATTTCGCAAGGTCATTGTCGTGCAAAACAGTATTTACAACAGTAGATTTAGTGAGAGCTTATCATCAGATTCCGATGTCCACAGATGATATCCCGAAAACCGCTATTACAACACCATTCGGGTTATACGAATATACGGTAATGCCTTTCGGCTTGAGAAACGCTGCTCAAACGTTTCAAAGGTTCATAGACACTGTTTTAAGAGGTTTAGATTTTTGTTTTGCTTACCTCGACGATATATTAGTAGCATCAGAAAACGAGTCCGAACATAAAAACCACCTAGAGCAACTTTTCTCAAGACTCGAAGAGTACGGTATATCGATTAACCCGAGCAAATGTGTTTTTGCCGCGAAAGTGGTGAAATTTTGGAATATATGGTAAATAAAGATGGCACAAAACCACTGGCAGAAAAAGTAAAAGCAATAGTAGAATTTTCAAAACCAACAATAGTAAAATAACTTCGCAGATTCTTGGGCATGATTAACTTTTACAGAAGATTTATTCCGAACGCCGCAGATATTCAGTTACCGTTAAATAAATTATTGACCGGTAAGAAAGTAAAAAGTAACGCCCCGATCACTTGGTCAAATGACGCGGAATCGGCATTCCAAAAATTAAAAGATAGTTTAGTTAACGCCGCGATGTTGGCACATCCATCTAATGGCGCGGATATCGCAATTATGGTGGATGCGTCTGATTATGCCCTAGGCGCGACTTTGCAGCAGCGAGAAGGAAATGCGTGGAGGCCACTAGCCTTTTACACAAAGACCCTATCGCCTGCTCAAAAGAAGTATAGTGCATACGACCGCGAACTGTTAGCTATTTATGCTGCCATAAAGAAATTCAAACATTTTATAGAAAGCCGATTATTTACCGTATTCACCGATCACAAACCATTGATATACGCTCTCAAACAAAAGCCAGAGAAAAGTTCCCCACGACAATTCCGATATTTAGATTACATTAGTCAATTTACTAACGACATACGACACATTAGTGGTAAGAATAATGAAGTAGCGGATGCTTTATCTCGTGTGGAAACGATTTCCGGACCTTTGAACTACAAAGAGTTAGCGAGATCACAAGAAACCGACGAAGAGTTAGACAAACTAGTCACAGCATCCGACACTTCATTAGTATTTAAAAAAGTAAGATGTATAGATAGAGATATCGAGTTAGTTTGCGACGTATCAACGAAGGTAGCTAGGCCGTATGTTACATTGCCGTTTCGTAAACGTGTATTTTACTCGATACATAATTTAGCTCATCCCGGAATTAAATCTACAACAAAACAAGTAAAGCACCGTTTTGTATGGCCAGGAATAGATCGCGATTGTCGTGAGTGGACGCGTAGTTGTTTAGAATGCCAACGGGCAAAAATAACGAGGCATGTATCGAGTCCCATTGGAAATTTTTCGCCGCCATCCGCTAGATTCGACCACATACATATCCATCTAGTGGGTCCGCTGCCAATTTCGGACAATTATAGATACTGTCTCACATGTGTAGACAGGTTCACGCGCTGGCCCGAAGTTTTTCCACTTATAAACATCGAAGCGGAAACGGTAGCCAAGGCATTTTTCTCTGGATGGGTAACCAGGTTCGGCACACCGATCCGTATAACCACAGATCAGGGTCGCCAATTTGAGTCCCAGTTGTTTAAACAATTAAACAAACTACTTGGAGCGACTCATTTTCGTACAACTGCCTACCATCCAGAGGCAAATGGCATGGTAAAACGTCTGCATAGACAATTAAGCAATAAAATGTCATAGCGATAAACGTTGGACCGATACGTTACCTACAATTTTATTAGGTATTAGAGCCGCGTTCCGACCGGATTTAAAGACGTCAGCAGCCGAGTTAGTTTATGGCGAAAATGTACATTTACCGTCAGAATTTTTCGTAAGCGCTCCGGATAATAATCCGTTACACTTAATTAAAGAATTACGAGAACATTTACCGGTAGCGGGATCTCGACATGGTAACAAAAAGATTTTTATGTTTAAAGATTTAAATACGACTTCGCACGTTTTCATTCGCACGGATTCGGTAAAAACACCGTTGCAGAACCCATACGCGTGACCTTACGAAGTTATTTCACGAACTGATAAAACATTTACAGTTCGATGCAAGGGTAAAGACACGGTCGTATCAGTGGACCGTCTTAAGCCAGCGTACATACTGAACGACGATTGCAATTTCGAAAATACCAATAGAATAACGACTCGCACCGAACCACAACAATCGACTCCAGCAATCATTCCAGGAAATACACGGACTCCGGTACGGACGCGTTCCGGTAGACGTGTAAAGTTCCCAGAACGTTTTCAAGTTGGTCGAGCCGTGTAACGATTTAGTTAAGATATTAGTTTATATTCAATCCCAGTTTTAACATTAAGTAGTTAATAAATAGTATTAAGTTAGTATAGCGTTACACTGGTAAGGGGGTGAGGTAGCGGCCAGCTGCATATAATAAAGTTGACACGTGCAATGCAGATGCTGGAGAGGTTTTAGGACTCAGGCGACAATTGAAGCTATTTTTGAGGAAACTGTCAGGTAGAGTCATTAAGACGCCCTCTAGGGTTGCAATTAGATTTTATTAGCGACAGCCTCAATAGCTCTCGCAAAGAGTCATAAAAAACCCCGAATTTCCAACGGCCCAAGCCGATGGTACGGGAACCCCGCGAAGGCAAAGGGCCCGTTACCTG
>JAQQRP010000291.1:0-12337 GCA_028454245.1 Halictus quadricinctus
TGTAATTTAAGTCTTAGTAATTTAAACCAACTTTGAAATGAGGGTCATTTTGAAAGGTAATGTTAATCGTTTTTGTGAAATATAAAATAATTAGCTACAAATAAATATTTAGTAAATAATAAATATTTCCTAACTTATAATGTATTTAATAAATAATAAATATTTCCTATTAAAAACTACATTGTCAATGTAAGTGAACCTATTTCTTATGAGTTGTAATTTAATAAACAATAAATATTTCCTAACATACGATCTCGTTTGTTTTTTAGCCATTTCCATTGAGTAGGTATCTAATTACTTTTTTTGTGCCATTTTGGCGTTAACTAATTGCAACTACCAATTACAATTACCTGCAATTGCATTAAAATTACTTGAAATTGCAGAAATAAAATTACAATTACTTGAAATTGCAGAAATAAAATTACATTACGTATAATTGTAATTGGTAATTGCAATTATTTTGACTCAACCAGTAATTGTAATTGCGGATCACAATTACAATTACAATGATTCATCAAGTAATTACAATTACCAATTACCAATTACAATGATTCATCAAGTAATTGCAATTACCAATTACCAATTACAATGATTCATCAAGTAATTGCAATTACTAATTACAACTACATGTAATTGTAATTTTATTTCTGCAATTTCAAATTACAGTAATTGGTAAGTAATGGTAATTGTAATTGAAATTACGTTTTACCCAACTCTGCCGTTGGCACAGCCAGATGAGGGGAAGGGAGTACGAATCGAGGGGAAAAAGTTACCCTTTCCCTCTGCCTGTACCAGAATAGGGGTGTAGGCTGTACCTGACCCATAGCTGACCACGTAGCTTACAATGCGTGTGACAAATACACGCAGCTTCGCCCGCTGGGGCGTGGCTTCGTGCCCGCCATTCTGTGTAAGCCCCGGACAAGAAAATCGCTGCCCGTACGGGCACACGGTGAACATCTCTGATCTACGTCAATTATAAGATACTATATTATACAATAATTATTAGATTATACAATAATTTTGATAAATTGCGAGGAATTCAAGAATATTTCTAATTTTTTCTAACGTCCCCACAGTGTGATATTCCGCAACGAGCATTGTTCTACTGTATCACGACAAAGATTATTTCTGGAAAAATCGATGAATTGTTCCGGCACCCACGTACGACTACCGTGGCAGTCGACGTGTTAAAGCAAGAAACGTAACGTACGACAGGTCGGCACGGCCTTGCGGTTCGACACGCAGATCGCAAGGTCCGCGCGGACCGTTTTGCACGATGTCACGATCGTGACAACCGATAATCTGTTTGCGCACACTGTAACGATCACCATCGGCAACGGGAACGGCCGCCGAATGAGCACGTCGAGACGGTGGATCATCGAGGGAAAATAAAAAACAAAAGAGAGCATGCGAACATTCGCGATCGAGCTTTTCCTCAACGACAGCGCCCAACGCCGGCGCACTGCACATGCGAAGGCGGTGTTTGCACCGATAACGAGAGCATTGCTCAACTTTTGACCTTTGCTTAGCCGCTGCGGACTCCGCAAGCTGAAAAGAAAATACAAGATAATTCGCTCGCCGGTGCCGTCTCTTTCTCTCTGACGGTCTTGGCCTCTT
Organism: Halictus quadricinctus; assembly: GCA_028454245.1. Classification (NCBI taxonomy): domain Eukaryota; kingdom Metazoa; phylum Arthropoda; class Insecta; order Hymenoptera; family Halictidae; genus Halictus; species Halictus quadricinctus. The sequence continues at coordinate 1,618 of JAQQRP010000291.1, forward strand.
TCTCTCTCTCTCGATCCTTCCCCTAACTCGCGTCTCTCTCTTTACAGAATCGCGTAACGCCTCTCTTGCCCCGCTGCAGCGACCAGTGGACGCGTAACGAGCGACACTTTGGCCGCGTGAAACGACCAATACACCTTGTAAGCAAAATTAATGCAGCGAGCTATCCTATAATGAACCAATTCGTTCGAAAATCTTGTTACAGCGGGACTACATTTAGCCGAAACTGCAACATGCCTGATTTACTGAACTCCTAGCTGCTATGACTTCCGCATTCGAATTATTTAGACGCTTTGTCTAAATAATGTTGATCGAATATTTTTAATTTTTAACTTTATTCCTTTCTCTCCGAATCCCGGAATTTTCATAATTTCTTCCATGGTAGACGCTGCTTGCTTACCTGTTTTGTGTTTGTATAAGCCGTTTTTTTGTGTTCCTGTATACTAATCAATTCTAAATAAAACTAAACTGGTTGGTAAAATACAATTCGATTTTATTTGCAGCTGTTATTAAGCGTATTCTGAAATAGTGTACAGAAACGTTACAATATGAAAATAAATTAAAATCGTGTAAATTTTAATTTGTGCTATCTTGTTGTCCCAGGGTATGCACAAGGGTGGACCTTAGTGACAAAAATTATTTTTCAAGATTTGCAAGGGCATTTTTTCAAGTTTTCAAGGCCATGGATGTTTTTTCGATTAACAACTGTTTCTGCTACGTATGTACCCTTAATGAGAAAAAAAGACAAATTCAACGATATGTCATAACTAGGATCTTTATGCAAAGTCAAAAATGTTTGCATCGATTGCAAGACGCAGGAGCGAAATAAAAATTTATTTCTTCTTTTAATTATTTTAATAAGTTTAAACCAATACGCTGATATCCTTGAATCTTTTTAATATGTCCACTGCTTTAAATTGTGGTTACCCATTTTTGTCATAAATGCATAAAATCCGCATTCTAGTCATAACGCACATTTATGTCAAGATTTAAGAGATTAAAAATTGTCAAATTTGATGCGCTTCGGGCTCCCATGATCCCACAAAAGTGATCTATAAAATTGATAGATCGTTCGCCGTGACCGCGCCAGAAGCAAAGGTTAGCATTCTACTTTGTGAAATGTATAAGATATAATATTAGCCTGGTAAAACATATACGAAGGTGTCTCTAAATGTAAATGCAATTGATCTAACTTTCTGCCAATTAATGCATAAACACCCGCAGTTCATTTGTGGCCCTGAGTGGCACACAGAATTCCATGTTAATCCCGATTATCGGACGTGCAAGCGATTACGTTAAGCCGGTGCGTCTGTAACGTTTTGCGAACGCAATGCAGAATGTTCTCCGACCGCATACCGCGTACATGTATTTATTAATAATGATGCGTCTGTACCTATGTATACATCATCGTTTCGAGTTTAGTTACGACGAATTCACGTGACGAACGACCGTCGTCGTCATGTCGCACATTCTTTCGTCCTTTTGCCATCGAAACCTCTCGATACAGTGAGTTCATCGTACCTCCTCAAAGTTAGGCCCACCACTTTTAGAATAAATCATTTCAAAAGTTGTGCTACATTGTGCTCGAATATTAAAACTGTCCTAGCCCCCCACTTTTCATTTTTTGCAATTTTCTTTACTGTACTGTGTTAACATTGTGCCTAAGTATTACTTAAAAAAAATAATAAGAAAAAATGTTATGATACATAAAATAATGGTTTTGGACAAATAGCACATAGTCGTATACAGGGTGTTTCAACTAACTCGAGCATCTAAAATATTTCGCTTTTGTTTATGTTAGAAGAAAATTTGAGTGGAGAACACCTTGTCGGACTAGCACAACTCATCATACTATTGTATGCTATTTGGATAACTGATACTAACGTATACGTTAATTGCACGTCCAAAACTATTATTTATCATAATTCTTTTCCTTATTATTTTTTGAATTAACACTTTAGCACAATTTAGCACAACTTAGCAGAATAATTCGAGCACAAGGCAGTACAAACTTAGCAGAATTCAGCACAACTGTTGAAATTATTTAATTCTGAAAGTGGAAGGCTAACTTCTAGGAGGCGTTCATCGTCAGCCTTTTCGGATGTCACTTTTGGGCGAGGCAGTGTCGCATAGGTAAAAAGGGAGACGATGGATTTCTGAAAGTGTGCGAACACCGTCGACAACGCTTCGGAATGTCAGCTCTATGAAGCTTTTCCTCCACCTCGTTAATCAACTATATTTGCGCGACCTACACACGAGTTGCGAACTTGAATGCATCGGTTGTACTACGTGGCTCGTCCCGTTAACATGGCATATACCAGCAATTATTTCATAGTTTCTCAAAATTTATAAGCCATTGTTACAGACTTCATCAGCAACTTTTGCAACAGCAAAATCATTTCTTTTAAGAGGGAATTCTGCTTTTTCATTTTCAAAAAATCGATTTTACTTTTTTGCATTTCCTTCAAGCACAACTGTCGCAGAATATGTGTACAAAAGGATTTGTTCGAATGCGTCAAATTAACGTAGTTATAGGCGTTTGAAGAATGCAACTCGCGTTGCGACATATTGATAATTGAACCTTTAAACGCGTTTTTCTCGAAACGATTACCACCATATATCAAGTTCTAGTTGAATCGTTTTGAAATTTTTAGAGAATCTACAGCACGTACCCTGTCATGACACGAACCGAAATTTTAAAAATCCACCAATTTGATCTTATTTTTTTCTTGTGCTAAAAGCCGAAAAATATCAAGAAAATCGGTAATTTGACTTTAAAATGTCGCCATTTTGTAAATAATTAAGATTTTTAATTCTCTCTCTCTGTTCGGACCATTACTGCATTCATACTCATTAATAAACAAGTTTATTTTTTTGTTCTCGATCAACAGAATCATCGCAATCGTTTTTCAACACACTGTTTATAAAAAAAAAAAATGTAAAACCCATGTAATTCTGATTATTTTGACTTTAAAAATATCACACGTGTACTTCAAATACCAATAAATATGTGTGCAAAATCCCAATCCAAAAGGTTCAGTGTCCTTTTTGGATAAAATCCATGCAAAAGTGGCCTCGATAATCAGAATACAACCTCAAGGTTATCATTTAGAAAAATTGTATGAATTAGTGCCGAGTATAAATAATGCTGAAGATGACCTATTGTTTTACGAGTGAATTTACTGTTGTTACTGAAAAATTTATCAAGTAATCCGTAACCATTAGTCAACGATTTTTGAAAACTATTAAATAGTTGCTGGGTAGGTATTGATTTAACATGTTTTCTCGCTTGTGTTCTTTGGTATAAAATTTTGTTCATTTGTTTTAGTTCATTAACGATTACCCTACACCTCAATTTATTTTTCTTACAGCTTTTTCACGTATATTGTTTTGATTTTCCTGTGGTGTATAAAAAGATTTTCTTTTCTCCTTTTTACTCGTACACATTAATGATACTAAATTGAATAAATTAACAATAATTGTTACGACTTTAACAAATCTGTTAACATATGACAGATGCAATAGATTATCGTTTTAACAGCTACTGCCACAGTTATTTTCATTGCCATTGCTGTTACCATAACTCTCTTGTCACCGTACTGTTATCGAGGTTGGCATTCTCGTTATTATTCACATTTTTCATTCCCCTGATCTTTCGTTTTTGTTTTTGCGGACAGAACCTTTACGGTCAGAACCGATGTTCTTTATTGTAAAACGATTATTGTTATCGCTACCATTCTTATCAGTGTCATTCCCACCGTTGCTGCAAGGCTACTGGTCTTTACTGAGATTGGACACGCAACAGAGAACGGATACGACTATTAAGAGCGAAGCTGAAGATTTAGATAGGTGTTAGAACTGGCGCGTACTCGACACGCGACTTTTACAAGATATTTGACACAACGCGAAATCCTGAAACGATGCAAGTATATAGGACAAGGGACCAAATTACTGTGCTTATATTCATTATACTTATTCTTAAAGCATAATGAATATTAAAAAAAAAACAGATATTAAATCTTTTTAATATTTATTTTATTTATTTTATTTATTATTTATTATTTTTAATATTTTTAATATTCATTATGCTTTAAAAATAAGTATAATTAATATAGGCACCGTGATTGGCATCCCCGCAGTAATTGGGTCCCTTACCCTAATACTACCTGCTCTAGTGTAAAGAAGCACGCTATAATTATAAAAAAAGTGGAACATAACTTGTGATGAATGGTCAGGTGATTCGACACGTTCGGTCATTCTGAAATGTGACGCTCACGAGTTTGGACTGTTACAACAATTGCTCAATATGCCCATTAGCGGACAAGGGCGCCCGCCGATGCCCGTGGGCTCAGGTATGGGCAAATCTATTAGCAAGTGACTTAACAGAGTGGGGGTAGGCCGGAGCTGGCCCCGTAGCTAGCCACGTAGCTGTGACAATGCGTGTGACAAATACAGCAGCCTCGCTCGCAGGGGCGTGGCTTGGTGTCCACAGAGGCGTGGCATCGTGCCCGCAGGGGCGTGGCTTTGTCCCGCCGTTCTGTATACGCCAAGGCAAGAAAATCGCTGCCCGTACGAGCAGTCGTTGAACACAGATGTATTCAAGGAAAGGATACTTTCTGGACAAGCCTCGTAAAATTAACAGTAATATACAGCAGTTTGTGCTGTAAGAGCTTACCAGATGTGGTGAAGGATGATAATATGGAACACCTGATTTCAGAGCTTGCCAAAAGTAAACGAAGGAATAAATACATATAATTGTGCTGATAAAGATTCAAATATTTGAAATTATAGTAAGAAAAATTGTAGAAAATGTTTGATATGGAACGCTTATAAAATCTGTAAAGAAGGTTGACAAAATTTTAGTCATTACAAAGCTTCAAAACTATTTATTTTGCATAAAAATACGCAGTCTATAAATTTTATCTTTACAAGTGAAACGACATGAAAAGAACCTTTGTCAGCGTTTGTATTTGTTCTATTCCCTTTTGCTTCCATGTCATCGATCAGCCGATTTCTACGTTCAATTTAATTGAGAAGCTTCAGTAAGCAACGAGAATTTAGTTGACGCAATTCGCTCATTAACTTCGTGGCCGACATTAATTACGGGACCGTCAGAAGTGCCCTCCTGACACTCCCTTTCGATCATTGTAAACTGATACCAATTAATTACCGGCCTCGACAGCGTGGACGTTTCTTCTTGGTTCATTGAAGCGAAAGCAAATATTTTACGATACGCACACGCACGACGCACATTTTCGCCCGGCGCCACAGTGGGCCAGAACAGCAAAATGGTGGGGAAAATTCATGTCTCGATTCATGTCTCTGATTATACGTTTCTTCTTGGCCACTTTAGTTGATAAATTTAAAAAGTAAATTTAAAAAATTATGAAACTATGCACACAAGTAGAATAAGTTATGCCTAATACAACCTTATTTTTTATACTTCTACTTCTCATATTAAATGGGTGAAATCAGCCATCAAAATATTGAAATTTTTTCAAGAACTGTTTTTATCACCCCTTCAATGCGAGAAATAGCACGAAAAAGATAGGGTTGTGTTAGGCATAACTTACTCTACTTGTGCACAAAGTTTTATAATTTTTTGAATTTACGGGTTTGATAAGAATCCTTGTTAGTCATCTTATATAAGATATTTAAATAATTGCAGTAATAATATAAGATAAATTAAATAATTGCATTTTGGCGTTCTTCGCCGTTGAGTGAATTTTTTCATTCCATTAGAAGTTTATATTTATTTCTAATGTGGTTAACAACTGGATAATCTTGAAGGATATCAGTTACGAGAAAATATTGTTCGAATTTTGGAGGGTGAATGGGCCATCCAATAGTTGTTTTATTTTTTTAAAGTAATTATTCAGTTAAATTCGAGATTTCAGTATTTGAGATTCAAGGGTAGTCACGTGACCTTTGCAGAGTCAGCAGGTCGGTAACTGCTGTATAATTTCCGTTCACAACTTTCAGCCACTGACTTAAGATCATTAAGTCTGTGACTAAACTTGTCACATTTTTCTCTGTATTATCGATATTAGGAATTCTGACGCCAGAAAAGTGTTTCAAGTTTTTGGCTTTATTTCGCAGAAAATCAAGACAAAATATAGCTCAATTTGTAGTTGGAGATATTTTCTAGCGCGCGCTACTCTCGATTTCATCCAGAAAACTCATCCAATGGCATAAAAATGCCTGAATTCCACGGCATGGACATCGTCAATTTTTGGCCTACTTTTAACGCTTATATTACCAAATATCTGCATAATCTCGTCAGCTCATGACCAGCGCTCGCTAGATTGAACCTTCCTCTTTCGAATGAGCCCTTTCCCAACGAAAAATATTCTCATATAAGGACAAAAACATGAAACCATTTTTCGCCTATTTTTGTCGGTAACGTGGTCACTCTACCTTATCGCGAATCTTCGGAGTCATAGATGAAGCGTTTTTGTAGGAATGCATGTTTATAAATTAAACATAATTAATTACAAACGGAATGGTTGGGGGTTTTTAGGGGTTTAAAATTTCTTTTATAAAACTACCCTTATAGGGGGTGTTTCAATCTAAGAAATTGAAACTAGTTGGTCAACTTTGCTAGTTGACTTCGAATGTGATTTTAAGCAGTTAATGTCTCGTGGACATACCTTCGGATGTAAATAGTTAAATAGTGTTTCCTGAATATAATAATGAAAAATTTTTGGTATACCTACGCATACCGAAAAAGTTACAACATTCCTATCCTAGTACAATCTAAATAATATCGAACGTTATTTTATGTGTAAGTGCAATAGTGAATTGCGACTTTAGTAGGAGGTAAAAAATATAAAAGCTTTTTTAGTCGAAATAAATAAATGCCTGTACTAAGAAAATTGATTCTTAATTGACAAGAAAATATTCGCTTAGAAACGAAACGCGAAGAAAACGTTGCTTCAAGAGACCTAAACTTGACTATTATTTATTTAACAAACGTGATCAGTAGACTGCGGATCTTTATGCAAAATAGAAACTTTGTACACTAATCGTAAGAAATTGGGAAAATAATATATTGATGTTTCTAAATTCCCTTAAACTTTACACAGTTTAAAATTGGACATTCTCATTTCTATAATAAATGATGATAAGATATAAGGCTGTGTCCTGTAGAGTCTATCTCAATGAAATATTAGCTTACGAAAAGACCCAATTTTAACCTGTTTCATGACATGACAATTTCAGAATCAATACCGCCTATTTTATAGAGACGGTCTACTGTGCGACACGGCGTTCACCTCTATGAATTCCAAAGAGCGTGTATCATCGTCGCGGAGACGAGGACTTGAAGTACTTTACGCTCGGCTAGTATCATTAATGTTCCGCGGATTCCGTGGCAGCGTCGTCTGTCGCTCTATCAGCCAAAGACATTAAATGAATCTCGCCTTGACCACAAAGACGGACGCGAACGTGTCAAGAAATTACGTGCGTCGCAGGACGAAACGGCGAAGAAAAAGGAATACAGCGATGCTTCTCCATTAGATCGAACCTTGTCTTTCAACTATGAAACTCTTAGAACGCTGCGCCTTAAAGTTGTTCCAGTTCTTAAAGAAAAATAATTTATACAAAATTTAAGACCACTCGGATGTCGGAAAGACGTGGCACATCGAATGCGAAGTGTCAAAGTAGAAATACATGTACCACCTGGAAATTATAGTTTGTTTTTGAAAATTCGAGCGAATTATTTTATATAACCAAAATGAATAAACCGAATGGAAAATAGTGAACACATTTAAAGGATTTAATAATACTCTAGTGTTGTTTTCAACTCTATAAAATTATTAAGAAAAGAAATGAACGTCTATGTAGTTCCTATATCTGCAAATTAATACAGATAAATTTTATTTTGCATAAAAATCCGCAGTCTAGTCATAATTCTTTACGTATTTAGTTTTGTATGTATGTAATAGTAAATCACAAGTGTAGTTGGGACGAATTAAGACTATTTCACGTTAACTGGCTCGCAGCAACGCCTAGATATGATATATGTACAGGGTGTCTGAAAAATCTTTCAATTCCTTGAAAGGTATGATTCCTGGGATTATTATAACAAGCTTTTTCCTTAGCGAAAATGTCATACGCGGCTTTGTTTTCGAGTTATAAGCGAACAATTATTCGAATAAAAGAAATGTTTAATATACCACGTTTTTGAGACGGACTAAAAAGTATAAAATAATTTTTCCTAGCCCCATACAGATAGTCCTGACAAGTTGTAATTATGAATTTTTAATAGCTATGAAAACACTTGTAAGATTTAAAACGAAAAACGTGGGGCGCATGCAATAGATAATTGATGCATGAATAGTTCACCTAAGTCACCAACAATTTTATTGCACTGCAAATAATATGAACTGTTGTGTAAGTATTCTCAACAGCAGCTACTCTCTACATTCCTTACGATTATCTTGCGCCCCACGTTTTTCGTTTTAAATCTTACAAGTATTTTCGTAGCTATTAACAATTCACAATCACAAATTATCAGGACAATCTGTATGGGGTTAGGAAAAATTATTTTATACTTTTTAGTCCGTCTTAAAACCTGAATTTGTTGTGAAGTATTCAGTAATTTATTAAATACAAATAAATTTAATAATGTAAAAAATATTTTTAATAATGATACAGTCGCCATTCGAGTGCCAAGGGTTAAAATACAATTTGATTTGTCTTGTATGCGTATGTTATCAAACGTATCCTGAAGTGGTGTATATTCGGTTGCAATATGAAAATAAATTAGAATCATAAAAATCTGAATGCGACGTGTCATGTCGTCGCACAGTGTATTTTCGGCCTTTTCAAGAATTGCTGATATCGATGCGGACCGACAGTCGACTACCGGTAAAAGCCGGCATATCTGGACCGATCTGGTCGGCCATCGTTCTATCACGATACCGAACGAACGGTGTTGACGATGCCGGACAAGGCTGGCACCGAATGCCGCCGGGGAACGGAAATTACATCACCGGCGATGATGAGGGACAATGCGTATCGATTCGATAGGCATGGACGATAGGCAGGCAGGCTTGTTGGATGACGATTCTTTTCTTGAGAACTGCGCTTCGAAAGACGTTTGCCGGCCGATTCCCGCCGGTAAAAACCGGTCATCTTTACCACGTACCGGTGGCGTGCAAACGGGACGAGGACAAATCGATGTCCCGCCCTCCTCCCGCCGTCGTCGCGTCGATGCGATGGCAAATTTGGGATCCGTGACCGCTCTTAATATCGCGGGGGATCGGGACGGGGGGTCTCACGAGGAAAAAGATGTTGGGGCGGGGGTGGGGAAGGGGAGTGGGACGATCGGTTCAATACGAGGGAGGAGAAGGCACGAGCTGCGGAGGGAGCTAACTCGATGTGTTCGTTAACGAATGCGAGAATGCGGCCTGGCGCCAACGCACACGCACGCGTCCGACGTGTCACGCAGTCTTCGCTACCGGCCTCGGCATATTGGTTTATCCCTTCTCCCCAGCTTCCCTGGATCACCTCCCTGTTCTGTTAGATAGCTTCAAGGCACGCACGCGAACTCCTCGTTTTCTTCGGCCGAGAAAGAAGGAACGGGGCGAAAGGAACGAGGAGGAAAGAGGACGAGAAAGGTGCCAGCAGCCAGTAGCAGTTTCGAGTAAGTAGAGACATTAACGTGGCGCGAAGATGGTCAAAGTTCTGGCTCGTCGTCGTCGTCGTCGTTTCGGATTCTTCCACGGATCTTCTCCCCCCCCCCCCCCCGGTCTCTCGTATCGTTATTATCGCGAATCGTTTTTGTTATGCAATCCGCAGGCACCACCGCGAGAAATGGGAACTACAACGGGGCCAGCAGGATTTTAAAGTATGGCGTGGCTGCGCTCGTTATGCCGGCCCCGCCGATAAATGATATACAATTTTCGTCGCCCGGATGATAATGTGCTCGTAGCGTATGGGACCAGAGGCAGATGTAACGAAAGAAAAAATAGCAACCAGGGTTCCATGGATGTTTTAGCTTATTTGCAACGAGACCAAACTTCGAATTTAAGCTGCAAACCCGCTCTAGGTACTAAAAGAAACACCGAAACTTGTACATTTGCATAAGGACTCGCAGTCGAATAGTAATACAAGTACTTCCAACTGAATCTTCCAGCGGATCTTTATGCAAAATAAAAATTTTGTCTGCACGCATTGCAGCATAGTGGAGCCAAATAGAAGTTTATTTCTCTCTTTTTTACGTCTTCTTAAGTTTCGAGCAAGTTTTGTGCAATATTTGTATCACATTTTACGAGCAAAAGACTTGTTCATTTGGTATCAAATCCTGCTTGGAGCAGAAATTTCCATGCAATTTCCATGCCATTGGAACAAAACCGTTATAGAGAGCAGGTCGTCGCATTAAGAGTAAATATCGGTCGAAATCGGAGTGAACCTTGTTGTGAGAGGGAAACGGAATTTGATTTAAACTTCTAAATTATATAATTTGAAGTTTCATGTATTTTCAATAATTTAATTCCGTTTTTCCTCTTACGGAAAGGTATACTCCGATTTTGCCCGATATTTCCTCCTAGAGCAAGGTTAGGTCTGTTCTTAGTGCGACCGACCTGCCCTCTATAACGAAGCCAAGGTTTGGCCTCAATTTGGCATGGAATTCGCAAACTTTGCGCTCAAATACCGAGCCTAACGCGGAAACAGACGAATAGGAATTTGTAGACAAATTTTGGTGCCAAATTCATAT
>JAQQRP010000292.1:0-12325 GCA_028454245.1 Halictus quadricinctus
AACGACCGGCAAGAGTGTTCTCGGTTGTCAACGCGTCACGATATTTCAATATCGTCATAGTCTTCTTCCGCCTCGCCACGAGGAGAAAACCTCCGTCGACACAGATCGCTTCCTTGGTGTCGTTTTGCGACAACCGGTTCGATTAAACTGAAATGATTCTTGGCACACGCGAGCTGACGCCCGTGGAATATTAATTTTGCCGGAATGGTTCGTCGATCGACTCGCCTTCGCGATTTTATGTGTCGAGGAAATTCAGTGAAAGTAATTAATGGCTGTTTTATGTTTCCGCACCGTTTTCTGATGATTAATAGTACAAGCACTGAAGAGACAAAATTTAGTTTTACTCGAAACTGGAGCTAATTGGAAAGTTCGGCTAAACTTCACCTCAGGAAACCAGAAATTTTTAACTTTTTTTTACGTAATCCCGTAGATTTTGGCAAGAAAATTCTGAAAATTCGAGTTTTAATGTTAGGAATTCACTGGTTCAAAAGTTAAACGATTTTAATACAAATTTTGGTAAGCTTTCTTAATCTCTTTTGTCATAAATGCATAAAATCCGCAGTCTATTGCTCATAGTGGTGCTCACCTTGATCAATAAGTTTTATTTGGAAAAAGTTATAGACTTTTAGCACGCCATATCTGCTACAAACGAAATTTCACTTTTTTCTTAACTCGTATAAAACAATTCGTAAAAATGGTAACTTGGCAAAAGTCCCACCAATTTCCAAGAAGATAAATCATTTCTCTCGCGTGACAATTATAGCGGCCGGATATTTGTAAGTCAGTGAACCACAGGCGAAATCAGCCATCAGAATTACGCAGAAATGGCGGAACGAGGGAACGAGAAGAACCGCGGAAAGTTGACAGCAAGTGGACGCCCGCGATATTTATCATTCCGTTCGATCAGTCCGTGTTTTATCAGTCCGTTCAGCGAGCGCAGATCGAAATCCGTGGCGCCACTGTTCGGTAATTAAGCCGATATCGGAAGAGAGTTCGTTAATACCTATTGCAGTATCTTGTTACGGAACAATCGGGATTGATGATTCGAAAATGTCTATGGCGGACTGGATAGATCGCAATGAATGACGCCGGTGTGCGCGGCTTTCGGGGCCCGAAATACGCCAGGAATATCGTGATTTGCGAACATGTGTTCCAAACACGAGCGTGTGGCTCGGGCCACCGGTTAATCGAATCACTATGACAAAACGATTAATCTCATTTAGCCCGTCTGCTGGCCGAGGACGTCGCCCGCTGAAAATTCGCGAAACTTTGCCGCTCGATTGCAACCGTGCTTTTTCGAGCCTCGAAACTGGCAAATCGATCCGCCTAACGACACCCATGCTGTTTGCGAAACGTTTGGACCGTGCATTCAATGATTAGGTCACGTTTGCTGTGGAAAAGTTCATTTTTTAACACTTACCGGAAATTTTGCTATGCTATCTTTAAAATCAAAGACAAAGTGAGAACTTTTCCGCAATCTTTTCTGGAATTTATATAGATAGTTTGGTGAAGGTCGGTAAAGTAGATTTCTGCAAAAATATTGAAAAATTCGTGGCTCTAACTGATCCTCGATGATCAGGAAATATGAATGGAGCTTATATTAGAAAAATAAAAATGTAGTTATGTAGAAAAATATAGATTTATCTAGGATTTTAGGATTTTATTAGTCCAGTACTGTCTCGCTCGTTATTTGCAACGTTAACGCAAGTATTGGAAGGTACATTTTGCGTGAAATAAACTAGCGTAACTGATGAACTAAATTCCTGCAAAAATACGGTAAAACTCGAGGTTCCTCTGAAGTTCGATTGACCCCGAAGGGGGAGGGAAGGCGGCTGCTGTTCCGCTAAAGATTCAATTCCGGTCTGTTCTTTCCGCGCCGGGGATTAAGGATCCCGTGTACATGTATCCTGGCTGGATTGAATCCTTAAGCACCCTTTCGTCCACGCCTCTTTCTCCAATCAATCAGTCGGCGCCTGGAATCGGAAACACGTGTCTATTCGACACACGTACTGGGAAGAAGCCAGGGTTCGGGGGCGGCGCGGCGGCCGCGGACACACCAGTGAAAGGAGATAAATTGTTGGACAGATGGAGAAATAGTGGCGGATAGACACGAGGATTGTTCGAGGAACAAAGACAAAGATCTGGCTAAAAAGTACCGATCGGTAAAAAGTCGCTAGACATTTCTCCGCGACGGTTGCTGATCGAAACTTCCCGACGTCTTACAAATGCTTGCTAGAATTGGCTGGTCTCGAAAAAAAATGATGCTCGAATCCTGAATCATGATAGAATCTCATGCAAGAAAATCTAAATTAAAATTTCACTTAATAGTCTTTTACTTGAAGAAAAATTGTAGACCTACACGATCTATGTCACGGGACTTTACTGTATCGTCTAACTTCAATCGTTTTTGGTTATAGGTAACATTGTTTCTAGACAATAATTTACTAAAGAATTGATACATGTTAGTATATAACTTGATACATATGTGTATATGATTAACAGGTTCAGAAATCGTGTTCGTGTATGCAGAAGCCAATCGCACTTAGCACGTTCGTGGGCGCGAAGTGACATAAAATTGTTATTGTCCGCGTGTTAAGTGTCAGCCGAAGCCAAACAATTCGAGTCGGCCATTGGGCGTTCCCTATCCGGGAATCCATCATCCGATTTCACGCGTCATAGAGTTTTGAATTGGCGCAGCAATTTCCCTGGGCGTGGGTCGATTATAAAAGTCACGTTTTAAGAGGCAAGCCAGGCCCGCCCGGTAATGGGAAGCCCTAAAAATGTCCGCCGGTGTGCGGCCGATTTTCTCCAGAGGAATTCCCCGAGCCAAGAAACGAACGGACAAGTAAAAATTTACAACGTCGCGTGGACGTGATCGAGTCACCTACAGAATCGAGTCACGCGTCGAACGATCCACGAAGCGGAAACGAAAAAGAAACGACGATTGTCTTCTTGTAATGCCCGGGACGAATAAACTAAGGGCGTGGTGCCCTTCGATGGGATTAGCTTTCGCGAAGAAGCGGAATTTTTGTTTTTCGACAATTATGTACGTTTACAAATTTAAAAGATTAAAAAATTCGTACTTCATTCGGATTTTTATGCAAAATAAAAATTGTCTGCATTCATTGCAACACAAAAGAATTACATCGACATTTATTTTTCTAATGATTTCTGCTTCCTTAAATATTCTCACAATTTTACAAGTTATTTTCGTCGCAAATGCATAAAGTCTAGTCTGCAATTGCAAGTCAAAAGAATTACATAGACATTTATTTTTCTAATGATTTTTGCTTCCTTAAATATTCTCACAATTTTACATTTCTAGTTATTTTCGTTGTAAATGCATAAAGTCTAGTCTGCAATTGCAAGAGAAAAGAATTACATAGACATTTATTTTTCTAATGATTTTTGCTTCCTTAAAGATTTTCACAGTTTTACATTCCTAGTTATTTTCGTCATATATGCTCATAGTGTGGTGATCGCCATTTTTAAAATGTCTGGTCTCGCGGACTTCGCTCGGAAATGTTTGGCCGTGAACGCGAAGGTAGGCGAAACGAAACGCAGATTCCTCGCGCGAAAACAATTAGGCGGCACCGAGCGAGGCCCTGTTCTTCTTGTACGACGATTTTTTTACCGTGAAAGAACAATCGAGTCACGTGTCGGAGGATCGGAAACGGAAAGGAAGAGGAGGGACGACGATTGCCTTCTCGAGAAGCTCGAACGAGCGGCCGGGACAAGGGGTTGCTTTTCAAAAGGACGTTTGTACGTGACGCCGGCCGAACGATTCGCAATATTCCCTCTCCCCGTTTCGCTCTTCGATCGCTATCACCCCTTGCATCTGCCTTATTTATTCCCTCTCCCAACCACCCACTCACCCCCACCCCACCACTGCGTCCTCCCGGCTCTAATTAACTACCCCTTTTTACGCATCTCACGGACGACCTGTTCCTTCGGCACGTTTTCCTTTATACGGCCGACTATTCGCTGAAATTTTCGCGACTCTCGCCGAGAGCGACGTTCATTTTACGCGAGGAAGGTGGACCGAGAAGAATCGCAGCTGAAATCCCAGCAGGTGAAACGCTGGAACGTGTAAATCACTATGAAAGCTTCGATTTGCAAGATTTCCGTACAGAAGTCTACGGAACTTGAGAAAATTGGATTGGTCGCTTTGTACTCGTAGATTTTATTTAAATAAATGACGAATTCGAGACGATACTACCTACATTTTCAAGTCGCATAACAATTTTATGATTTGGGGTAGAATACTTGCAGAACAGGAAAGAATTATCAAAAAGATTACAGTGGAACCTCGAATAACTTAAAAAACTGTTTAAAAGACTGTATATATTATTTGGCAGTAAATATACAGAATTGTAATCAGGAGTGATAAACAAAAAATGGATTTTTTTTTAACAATTTAAATATATACTTAGCATGGACGAAATTAAACATATTGGAACTGAAGAAATTTAATCAGACGTCTATCCTAATCAACCGAACGTCAACGACGAATCGAATTTGAACAGTTCCTAATCAAGAAGCTGAATTACCCAGCCGTTTACTATAACAGATTTTAATTGCCAGCGCTCGAAGTAGTTTCCCTCCCGGAGGAACAAATCAAGGAGTAATAAATAATAGCTGGTTGAACGGGGAGACGAAGAAAATTGCCATTGATGAATTATCGAATAAATCACTGTCACGCGAGAAGCCTCCTGGAAGTAGCAAAAGCAAATTGCATACCATTTGCCGGTTAAAGGCGTGCGTTTTTGCGCATAATTTTTCGCCGTTGAAAGCATCGGGCGGCCCCCGATGTGGAAAAACGTAACGAGGGCCCCTCGGTCTCTGCAATCTGTGCACACAGTCAAAACAAGTAAAACGGAAAAGCTTGTCGATCAGATACGATATAAGCCGGGCGACCTGTTATTACGGAAAACAAAAATTCCATCGGGATAGGACGGGCCCGTAATTTTTAGGCTCACCGGGGCTGTAATTTATATCTCGGGAATCGTAGCTCCGATCGCCTCGCGGGTCTCCGCAATTTATATTACGATCCCGGTAAATAATAATCGGTGTCCCTACGTAGTCGAAATCGGCCCCGCGTTAATCGATCTAACGCTCGACGCTTCGTCCAGAACGGAGGCGACGGTTTCTTCGGTGACTGCGCATTATCCGACAATTTATTGCGACCCGTATTCACGATGCAAATTGATAATTGACTATGAAAATCGCGGACAAAAGTGATCAAATTATTGCGGGACGGCATGGCCGATTGCAAGAAGGATAACTAATCTGGTCGGATGAAAGAAGCAATTTAACCCATTTGTATCATAAGCAAATATGAAAAGGTGGCCTTTATCACCAAACTTTTCTTTTTATTATATTTCAACATTATAAGAGAAAATTAATTCAGTGTATATATACGCTCCGGTGATAGTGACCAATGATGCAAATGGGTTAATAAAACAGAGGAAAAAAAAATACAAATAATCCCCATAAGTCAGGCTCCTGACTCTCACACTCTCTCTGCCCCTCCTCTCTCTCCCTCTCTCTCTCTCTGTCTCTCTTAGCAGCTCAGCTAGCTTCACAACGCTCGACTTTTTTCGTTCGACTCCTCGCTCTAAAATTAACTCTTCCAAAACAACTCGAGCTGCTCCTCCGCTGTCCCTTCTTTGACCCCCGCCTAACTCGTCCACGAACCTAGCGATAAAAAAACAACCTTCGAGAGCAGGTGTCCACTCCAGCTCGCCTAAATACCGGCAACCATCGCGCGGTGACTCATCGCTCGGTCGGCAGTTCCTACATTACTATGAACAGACGAAAAAATGTCCCCAACCTAGCTCCTGTTCTCATGAATATATCCGTACCGCAATAGCGTAAAATATTACAGCAAACGCATAATTCTTTATAGCAATGACCGAGATAAAGTACACTCTCTATTGAATTCTTTTTTAATGGACAACTCAATATTTTATTAATTGTGAAGAAGGTATAGATTTATCAATGTGAAAATTTATCAACACGAATTGACCATACATTCGGAGCACATTCGACACGGTACTTTATTTTCTACTGCCTTTTAAAAAATATGTACTGTAATAAAAATAATATGTAATATGTAATATGTAATAATAATAACTGTAATATGTACTGTAATAGAATAATTAAATGTAAGAAATAAACTGCGGATCTTTATGCAAAATACAAAATATTTGGATCCATTGCAAGACACAGGAGCGAAATAAAAATTTCTTTCTTTTTTTAATTATTTTAGTGAGCTAAAACCAATACGCTGGCGGCCTTGAATCTTTTTAATATGTCTACTGCTTTAAATTGTGCTACCATTTTTTGTCAGAAATGGATAAAATCCGCAGTCTAGTAATAAAAGAGGTGTATTTCATTTGTTACCAAACTTCAAACAAGCAGTTCCGAAGTGCTCATAACAATTTGATCGTGTGAACTGCGTGGAGATTGGGGAAAGCCGTGGTTGGATCGTTTCGGCGGGAGATTCGAACGAGATTGGTGACAACAAAGAGCATCGCTGGCTCGCCGATAGGGTACGAAGTGTCTCTTAATCAATTTCCAGGTGGTTTCGTGGCATGCGATGAACCCAGATCGCGTCTTTTCTTCGCCGGGCGATCAATTACCGGGTGGGACGAGCACCTTTTGCGATGGGGGAAGTGGCTCGTTATCACGGTCATTACGGCCGGCGTGATTACCTGACATTACATCGTTCGACGCAGATCGATTTCGCTCGACGGGCGTGGCGCGCGGGACGATCGAGATTTACCCGGCCCCGGGATCGAGGGATCTTTTCGAGCGAGCTCGATGAAATTACACCGAGTCAGGTGTTCCTCGACGGTGATCTTCCCCGCGCCGCGTTTCTTGCCATCAACTTCCACGCTCGAACCGATCGGTTTCTTCTCTCTTCAATCGGGAATCGCCTGTGATTGCGGACACATCCTCTGGGATCACGATCGAATCTTTTTGCCAAGCTAACGGGCCACCGACGCTCCATTTCCTTCGCCTTATGGGGAGCCTTGGTAATGTTGCTTTTTTCCACGGCGAAAGTTGAACCAATACACCGCGCCGGGGACCAATATGTCGACGGGCGAACGACGAAATCATTTTTCGAACGGGAACAGATGGAGAAAGATTGCTGCGCGTATATTAGCAATTTTGGATTTTTTTAATTCGGATAAAATTTAGGTTTATTAACCTCTTGTACTGTAATATGGAGCGACAAATTCAAGAGAAGAAGAGGGGGCAGTGATTTTCTTATTTCGGACCAAATACCGTCGCCTTATATCGGAACAAAAACTGAAGTATGTTTAAATGGAATTAAATTGTAAGGCAAGGAGTTAGGTAATAATAAGTACGGTGATTTCTCTGTATATGTCGCCAAGGCCAGGATGATAAACGTCGCGGAATTATCCCCACCACTTAACCATTACTTAAGAAATTCAAGAAAATATTTTAAACCACAGATCAAATAAATTTGCTTCGAATAAAATCTACAATCTAGTCGTTCATAATGTGTACAGCGATTTCTCTGTATATGTCGCCAAGGCCTGGATGATAAACGTCGCGGAATTGTCCCAACTACTGTAGGGTATACTCCGTGAGGGGCCTCGGACGCTAAGAAGTGTAAACACAACACGGACGCCGAGGAATGTCGTTGACATATATCGGGAACTGACTGTAAACGAGAGCTAAGTAATGCCGAAGAGAATACGCTAATGGTTTCATGAGTTATGTCTCGGGTGACAGTCGTCGGTCGGAACTTTTCACTATGCGGAACAGCCGCGCATACGTTAGAACAAGGAAACGTTGTGGCCGTCACAATGGAGGAACTGTCCCGGCCGAAATTTACATTTTCGACATTGCGCAAGCTGCAGAGAGCCCCGATCGAACGGAACCGGACGCGTTTCTGAATCCGGCCGCGTCGACGGAGATCGATTTAACACTCGAGTCGAACAAGAGGCTGTTTGAGTTCGGCTAGCTCACGAAACTTTCGTGCTTGTACAATCTAGCTGCGATGAAATAAACATCAGTTCTTTTGACCGGGGAGCTTGTTAGGGCATCGGCGAATTTAGAACGATATCGAGACGGGACTGGGACCACTCACAGATTATTTAACACTCGCCTCCTTTATTCACCCGTGTTCGACCAATTGATACTTTGAAGTCTCCTTATGGACACTCTCCGAACGCTTTTGTGGCCCATCGAAAATTTTTTAATGCAAATAATATCAAATATACACTTTTTCGTTTTCTGCAATTTCTGTTCACAAAAATCGTACATAATGCACATTCTCAGTTTGCTAACGAATAAATAGGCTTTGCAAATTTGGAAAATTGTAAAAGACCATGCACAGTGAAGGACAATAATTTTTAGTCAAACCAAAATCGTATCAAGTACTTCATGAACTCGTTTTCGAGCAATTGATACTTTGAAGTCTCCTATGGACACTCTCCAAATGCCTTTGTGGGCGCTCAAAAATTTTTTAACAAATTATGCACGTCACTGTAAATAATATGAATTATACACTTTTTCGTTTTCTGCAATTTCTTCTCGCAAAAATCGTACATAATGCACATTCTCAGTTTACTAACGAATAAATAGGCTGTGTAAATTTGAAAAATGCAAAAAACCATGTACAGTGAAGGACAATAATTTTTAGTGAAAAAAAATCGAATCAAGTACTTCATGCACTCGTTTCTTGTACAAGATATTCTTCAAAAATATTCAAGTGTACCCAGTGTCGCCGGATGAGGGGAAGGAGCACCAATTGAGGGGAAAAAGAACGCGTCACGTGACCATGGGGGAACAGTGCGGTAGGAGGGGAAATTAGAGTGGGGGAACAAGTCTCACTCTGGTCATTATGGCACACCTATGGACTTACAAAATGCATTGTAATTTTGCAGTGGAGTTTTTTTGGAGATTATTTAGCTATTCCGGTAGAAGGAAAATTGATTAAAATATTGTAAAAATTAGTAATATTTTTCACATAAGGAGTCCCGAAATCAGAACTTCTACAATTTAATTTCTATAAGTACGAACTTGGCAGAGCAGCAATAAACGAGAGGCAGTAAATGAAATGTTGCGGATCGAATGAAAATTGGAACAATAACCGTAGACAATCGTTATCGGTGAATGGCCGAGAGAGAAACCCTCGCGAAAGTTTTCCCCAAGTTTCAATCAAACCGCCAAACACCGCAATGCTCGCCAGGGGTGTAGTTTTCGCCCTTCAATCCGGGGGATCCACAGTAATTTTCCAAATTTTATTAGCACGTTCACGAAGCCGAGATGGACCGCGCGATAGTGTCGCGAAATTTATACCGTAGCGAAACGTCCCCCGAGGACACAGATCACTAGATATACTGTGTGGGAGGGACATTAAAAGGAGAGACCGAGAGACCGAGAGAGAGAGAGAGAGAGAGAGAGAGTCTTCCCTCTCGGAGAGACTCCTTTCTTTTCGAGGCTCAAAGACTCTTCTAAGCGGATCTAAGATTGCTAGACATAATAGCCGCCGGCATACAGGGTGGGTCTGAAACTGTGCCATCAAGATTTAACACTTCATTGTTTTAGTTGTACATAAATTTTTTTATCTTGGAACTTTTTCATACCTCTCCGTAATCCAATCTTTTTTCAATCTGGATGGAAAAGTTTTCCAGGGTTTGAAAAATATATGATGGGATTGAAAATTGAAACATTATCAAATAAAAATTGAAAAATTGTTTTGCCAGGAAGAAATGAGTGAGATTGATTATGTTTTCACAAAAATTTTTTCATTTTCTCAGGACATTCCCAACGTGCATATCCATAGTGAAATGTTGTTTAAATATGAAATACATGTATAATAGAATTTTATTATATTTACTTATTAACCCTCTGGACTCGACGCTGTTGTAATTCTAGAATTAAATTTTTCTTCCGTCTTAGAATATTTTCATTTTATTCATACGAAACTGATCCGATTGATAATATGTAAACGTTTAGTAATAAATTTTGTAATGTAACAAATATAGCGTAATATTTTTTGTATATTTCTTTGAAATACTGCCATGACAAGTTTTAGTGGCGCTTTAGAGTCACCACTAGAGCGCAAGGGGTTAATTAGACTGAAAATATAAATAGCTAATAATTAAATCTTGCTGTTAAAGGATTAGAATTGGGTCAATATGGACCCAACTCCCACCACCCCACAATTCAGAATTATCAAAACGAGCACCTCGGGTTAAATCAGAGTCACCAGTCCCCAAGTGTCGTCACGCCTGATAATTAATTTATCGAAATTTCGCGAAGCATAATATTATTTTTCTGGCTCGGCCTGGTACACCCAGTATATATGTGAAACGCTCCCTTTTCTTGTGTAATCAGCCCCTTGCTCCTTTGTGAGCCATTAGACGTCTGTTAAGGGATGAGCCTTATGTGACGTATTACGGCCCCGCAGGAGTTCCACCCTCCGAGGGTGGGTTCCCTTCGTTAAAACTCAGTTAGGCGAAAAGGGAAGGCAACGCGAGCGCGCGCGGCCTTTTGGGAATTAAATCTTTCTTTCTCGTCCTTTAATTACTCTTACAAGGGTTCCCACTCGTTTTCGTAAGCTCAACGTTTACTTTTTTTTTTCTCCTCCACCGTTTTTCAGCCCTACTTCTTTCTTTTTCCTTTTTTTTTTCTCTAGCTATCTGTCTCTCTTCCCTTTGTCGCTTTTTGCGGTCAGAGGGCGAGATTCGAACGTGTTGTCTCCCCCGCAGCTCTCTTTTTTTTTTTGCACATCGGATTGCTCTATTTCTCCGGGGGACGCGCGTGATTTAAACGGGCATTGTAACCGGACAGGTGTTTCTTTTTTTTTTCTTATACTTTTTCACGAAGTTGTTACAAAAATTCTGTACAAGTTAACCCTACGACAATTATACATATGATTGAGACTGTTTATGTTCACTGCTTTATTTAACAATTTTTTAATCATTTAATTTTCTATTATATAACACATTTTCTTATCGACAGTTTCATTTTTCTGCTGCTCATAGTACGGCAGATGTTCGTGTAATTATGTTGCCAGAAACTGGGTAATTGTATGACGATTGCGACGCTCTGGGTCAAAATTGACCCGAGTTCCCCCAGTATTTATTTATGTCTGTAATTATATTTTTCGCGTCAAACTCGGCTACTATAAACAAAAAGTACAAATAAATAAAATGTGTAAATAAAAAAATCCAACTGATTCTTATTTAGTATGTCTCCGGCTATGGTTAGTAACAAAAAGGGGTAAAAATAGTAAAATATTTAAAAAATGGCGGCACTTTAAATAAAGATTCGATTTTTTCGACTTTTTTAGTCTTTGAGGGGCTGTAAAAATTAGAAAAAAATTTTATTTCGCATAACTTTGATACGTAATGGTAGCCATACATGTACTGAAGAGGTATGAAAAATTTCAGTTCGATTGGTGCAGTACTGTTTGAGAAACCATAGCGATCACGTCTACCTGTCGCCGTTCTTCACGCTCAACTATTTATAATTTCGTTATTTTTCCATGTAAGTCTATAAAATGTTAAAAGCATATTTTTAAAATACCGTGCTTTTGATGTACACGAAGTGAGATCGTTTTTTTGGACCTGTCACGTCAGCATACACCTTCGGGTGGCCTCGAAAGTGGGCGAGATAGCGTGAACTAAAAATTTTCAACTTGAAACCACCGCGCGCGCGGAATTCTAAAGTCCCGATTTTTACGGTTTCCGGATCGCTCGGAGCCTCGATGCTCGCCCGGATCCGTGCATATTTGAAACGTGATCCAATCGTGTAATCGAATTTTACCGTACGTGAGGAAACGATAAACTGCCGCGGTGATTTTCAACTTTGAAACGCGATTGATATTTTTAGAGCGTAGGGCTGCGCGAGAATGATATCGTTTCTGTCTAGTTAATAGACTGCGGAATTCGTGGAAAGTGAATGACACTGATTTCTGGCTGAATGCAATTTTAACGGTGCTCTTTTTCAGTTGCAGGTAAGCCACGCGGTCGTTGCGACGTCCATTTCGATCGGTACTCTAAGGTAAGGTTAGATTTCTTCCCAATTTAGGCTAAACTGATTCCACATATTTATTAACAGCACAAGAAAATTTTCATTTCAAAGTAATACTAAATTTCCTTCTTGCGTTGGCTAAATTGGTCCTATTTATTGAAAGCAGAAAACATTTTTAAGGATTTTTCAGAATCGTTCATTTGATAATTTACAAAATAAAATTGTTTACGTACTTTTAGAAGCAATTTTTAGTTCACAGCCAGACTGGATATGTTTATTATGTGGGCTAAATTTATTCAGCTTA
>JAQQRP010000293.1:0-12316 GCA_028454245.1 Halictus quadricinctus
ATATACCGAAGAATTCATTTAGATTTCGTTGCCATAAGTATTTTATTGTTCGCTAAAAGCGCTGTTTAAACATTTTATAGAAATATGTTCTTGTGTGAATAATAACTGATCTGTGTTTATTTTTATACTCACTTTATATTCACTTCGCTTATGTTAATACTAGAGACGAAAGTCAATTAAGGAATGCGTTTTGTACATAATGAATATTTAACTGAAAATTATCAAAAGTTTGATTTAATTATCGAGTTCATTATCGTTACTCTTGGACTAAAATTTTTCTAGATCATTTAATATAAAATAGACAAAATAATAGAAAATTCGCTCGAGAGAACAATAAACAATTTAACATGTGCAACATGTCGTTTATTGTTTCAATTAATTTTCATGGTATTCTCTCGGGAAACATTACAATTCGTTCATAGGTTTCGCCAAAGATAGAATATGTTAATCGTGGAACGCGGATCATTTCAATTTAAATGCATCACTTGCTCGTAAACGAGACGTTAATAATCCAGAAAGATGAAAGCAGTAATGAAATTCGGAACATTAATCGTATTGTTTAACAGAGTTCAATGTTAATTTATCACTGTTTATTCATGTATTTACATTTTGTTACAAATATGGAACTTAAACATTTAATTTGTACTCTAAATATATCTAAGAACAGTTGGAATATAAATATATTACCGGAAGTTTCAGATGTTTATTAAAAATAAAACATAGTTTAGAGTCTGATAACAGTTTTGCAGATAGTGTTTTAATGATGCATTCAATTATCGCGTTAAAGAAGTAATGAAATAATAGCTATTTCTTAAATTGTGTACATAATTTATAAATTCTTCTTTGCATCAAAGAAATTAAACATTCGCAATGGGATTTAAAGCGTAAGGAAGACGGGTTACACCGCCATAATGGTTCAATGGTGTTACAACAGAGTAGTCCGTTTCAATTTATCACATAATTAAAATCGCAATTGAGATTCCATGTGCTATATTTTTTATATGTGACATGTCTATGTGTCAAATTCTGTTATAATTTTGAAAGAAACAATTATATAGTACAATACATGCATACTATAATAATAGAACAATATAAGTATCGTATAAGTATAATAGGAGACCATAACATAATCACATTCAGAGATTGAGTAACATTTCTTATATTTTTTCATACTTGGAAATTTCGTTGATGAAGCTGCTGAACTTCTCGCTACCAACCGATACAGCTTTTACAGTTTTACATATTAATCACAGTATTTAACAAATGATGCGAGCACGAACTTAATGATAAATGGATGTGACATATTCAGACATATTAATGCTAAACGGTTAATTAATACGAACGTGCAATCTTGACGTGACCCAGGAAACATACTGTGCTTTTCATTTTGCAGTCATAATGTCATTTACAGTAAATTTTGGATATCTTTTGATCATTTAGCGTGTTTACAATTTTGTCATTAACGGTTCATGTACGTTTACCATTTTGTCTGTGAGATAATTAAGAACAAAATCACGTAAACGTTCACGCATCAGCACATTTTTATTCGAATAAAACTATAACATACTCTACACAGAAGAGTGTAATTAATTTCTCGAAAAAGATTTTGCAAAGAGATTGCAAATATGAAAGTTTCACGACAAAATATATAAACGCAAATCGATGATAGCGATGATTAACAAAGAGCTAGTAATTTCAAGATTGATTTTCATCAGGAAGGAGGGATACCAATATCGATGAGACATTCACTCAATTTTATTCGAGAAAAAGAATCACTAATCAAATGTTTTAAACAATATCCTTCTTAGTCGAATCACAATACATTTATGACAATTTCTATTTTACACGGTGTTTCACAGTTGTGTTGGAATTCTCTCATTCCAAATTATCATTCTGAAAGAAAGGAAGATACATGAGACATTTGACACGCATACGGAATTAAAATAAAACACATGTGATATCAAAAAATTATTGTTTAATTCACCAGAAATTTGATCAGTTCTACGTTCTGCGGTTTCCTGTCCTGTTCGTGTTCTCCATTCGATATTAAAAGAATTTCCGGGATTTCCTTTTGTTCTCCGTTTATGCCTTCCACCATGTCCCCTATGCCATCGATATTTCTCTGTTTCCCTTCGTCTTGATCTTCGTTATTATTTTGATCTCTGTGAAAAAAGTATAACGTTAGTAATCCGGTCATTTTTTAAAAATGTGAACCCACAGAGGCGTTTATTTATTAATAGATTGTGGATCTTGATGAAAAATAAAATTTTTCTAGATAAACTGTAAAAAAGAAACAGATAATATTATTATAATATGAATATTATTTCTTTTAACATCCTAATATGTCAAAAATAACGTAACAATATTTTTATATTCTTCTGATCTCTTTAAAATTAATTTGGTCTGTTAATTTTTGTCACAAATGTATAAAACCCAGAGTATTTTTGTTAAAAGCAAACGGAAACAGTAGAGTCTCGATCTAAGTCTAATCTTCGGGTCCGTGCTGTGACATAGATCGTGTTATTCTAATTGTTTTCTCTATCACATCGTTGACACTTTATTCACTAATATTATAATGGAAACAGAAACCTTTCATTGGCATTGTGATGGGAACAATATTGCAGACAAGATTATTTTCTTCAAACGTTTGGTTACATCGTTAAAAATAATGGTTGGATGTTCGGCATGCAATCCTCCGGTACATGTTCGCGTATTCACCTAATAAGCGCATCACTATTCACGTGCGAGTTCAACTCTCCGTTCTCCCAGTGTTGTGGAAAATGCGATTTTATTTTGAACGGTCGGTCCCATCTTCCTCGGTATTTCGTAGACATCAAAGGTCGAGCGATCAAACGAGACAGTACCCATTGTTCCTTCGCGAGTGAAGGCACGTCTTGTTGGATGTCGCTCATCGTTTTTGTTGTAACGAAGTAAGCGTTATTTTGTCCTCCGCTGCGTTTACCATGGCCTGCAACAATTCATTTCGTCGATACAGCTAACGACTTGCGAATGCAACGTTTAATTCTGGTTACTTTCAAATTCGGAATTTATTTACACCTCCATCGACACAGCAATTGTAAAAATCAGATAAAATCAAAGTAATTTGTTTAACAAATCAAAGATGACACGTCAATATTTTTTTTAGACTGCGTATCTTTGTGCGAAATAAAAATTTTCCGTGTCAGTTGTAAGAAACAGAAATTAAATAAATACGAACTCTTTCTTTTAATCATTTTAATAAATGTTTTTCAGTTATTGTAGTGTCTTCATAGTTTTGTATTTCACTTTTGTTATAAATACATCGAACCCGCAACATAGTGATTAATAAAGAATGAAAAATGATTCTCACACGTTTACTCGATAGTTTTGGGAAAATGTAAACTACAAAATTCCGAAATTTGTGCTAAGCAGAAATCATCCTAATAATTCATGGTCGAGGCACTGTGCTCTAAGTAATTAATCTTATGATGCATGCATGCTAGGTGAAGTGATTTATATTGTCTTACACCACAAATAATTTCTGCCTGTAGTGAGGAAATTATGTTAATTATTCCGATATTAATAATAAGTAAATAAATACCATCCAAAATAAATATAAATATGAAATGTACAAACGTTGCAAACTGTTTTCGATAAAAACAAAAGTAATAAACTTTGCTATAATTATATTCATAAATAAAAGCATACCTCCCCAGCATGAATGGCCATAGCTCAGACAAGATCCTGAAACAAATAATATTTCACGGTGAATGTTTTATAACTGTTATCAATAAGTAATTATAAGTAATATTATGGAAGTATTATTTAATGATTTAATGTTATTAAAATATTATATGAAATTAATTGACCATAAAATATCAATTTATATTTACAATGTGCATCTTACCGTTTTTCTGTTTAAAATAAAAAAATCTACAAAACACAAAGTGGAATACAATTTAATAAAATGTCTTCGTATTTCTATGTTGTTAGTTAATAGAAATGATTTAATATAGAACCAAATATAAACAACGATGTAACTCAATAAAGCACCCGTTCTATTTTCAAGTTAATAAGATAAAAACAAGGTTCCATTTAACAGTCACAATTCCATAAATTGTTTTTGCATGCACAGAAGCATAAATTGAAAAGATCATCCCCGGAACATTAACATTTCACCTGGGAATTGCGCTATTCCCAGTTTCATTAAGAAAGATCAAAGAATGGAAGACTCGGCTTTAAAGTACGGAAGGGCCGGTTTAAAATAAAGCCCTTAATGTTTAACTGCGATGAGGTGATTCACCTAATTTGACGTTCCTTTTGGCGTGTGCAGTTTTGAATGAGATTTCACCGCGTGGTAAAGGTTAAAGAAAAGCCCTGATGTGGGCGAGTCTCATTAAGATTCTTAAAAATGGTGTCTAAAATAATCGGGACGTGGGCACTTTTTCCGGAGAATTGGCTTAATTAAAACCTCAACAGGGTGGCCTAAGTACCTGGGCATGTAGAAACGAGGGAAATGGATACGCGGAGCTTCATTGAGACCCGGCCGCGTACATAAGTATCGCATAGAAACCGTTATCAAATTCAATTTTTTTTCAATTTTTTTTGTGTATTAACTAACTGGGAAAGAAAGGGGATAAATCTACACTTTTCTCCTGTATGAAACTCCGATCAAACGAAACGTAAACACAACCGTGAAACGCACTCACCGCCCCATTGGGACATTCTCCTAAAAATTAACGAACGATGAATTTCATGGAAATACCGAAGATAATAAAATCGCGATATTTTTTCGTCAAACTAGGAGGAACGGAGATTTCTGTTTTCATACTGTAGCGGAGTTGTAAAAACAAAACCAGAAATTCAGGAAATTGAATTTGGAATACGCTTGCAGTCAAATTTACAACATTTTTGCGCAGTTTTCGTCAAGCTTTGTATTCCATACACGATGTTCTCGCTACACTGCAATATAAAGGTTTTTACAAATCGAATTAAGGGAATGTGATTAAAGAACAATTTGGAAAATTTTAGTATGTTTTTATTTGGCTGGATGTAGTGTTGACATAACTGTGTATTTGTATACCGAAACAGCTCTTCTCTATTATATTTCATTATTCTTCAAATGAAAGAATTTTTTTAATACCTTCTAATCAAAGTTTTTCCTGTATACAACACAATCACTAATGCAATCATGCTGTAAAATCATGCTGTAATGTCAATCATACTGTATCATGTTCGGAACGGAAGTGTCGTTTTATCAAAATGATTGAGATTAGAATAATAATAAAATAATTCACGACTTCAAACGGTCATTTTTCTTTTGATTTAAAATTAAAAAAAATGAGTTGCGAATCATAATTTGCACTTTCTATATGAAATATTAGAAATCCCCCAAAAAATTGGCAAATATTGACCTTATATGTTTGTTAATATGAAGTTGTCAATATAGAATTATGCCATAATTTTAGACATTAATTCCTATCATGAATAATGTAGCATGTACAGCAATGTTTAGTAATACATGCATATAACATTGATCTAAAAAACGACCTTTCCAATAAGTTATGTTACATGAATATCAGATTTAGTTATATCATCTACTAACATTAATAATTGGCAAAATTGCATTTGTTTAGATTTCGTACCAGTTTTGTTTAAATATCTACTTCGATAGGAAAGTTTATTAAAAAATTTTCTCACGAAAACATATTTATAATTTCATTATTTCTAAAAGAAAAAATTAGGAGCAAGCCATTTTGACTCATCCGGTAGTTCTAGTGTTAAACATTAAAATTACCGTCAGTTAACTGATTTTAATGAGAAAAATGTAGTATCTCATTTTCAATAATCATTACGCTTTATAAATAAGTACAATTAATATAGGCACAGTAATTGGTACCCCCACAGTTATTGGGTTCCTGACCCTATATCACGTTCGTATAAAAGCAGCTGCAAAATTTCTAGTGATAGGTGGCTCAAATTGAGATGAATACCGACAGTAAAGTAGACGTATCGAATAGCGTAGGAGTGCATCGCTGCCATGATAGATCTCCGAGAACCTGCCTCGTTACTTTCGGCAACTTCAAACTGCAAAGTGTAGCAAGAGATTTTAGTCGAACGCGTATCGAACGAGGAGTTCATGTGTTTATAGTAGAACAATATCGTCTTAATTGGATATCAAGTTTCGCGGATATCGCGTCCAAGCTCTCGTGAAACGCACTGTAAATGCATAGTGCAACTGAGGATTACAGCAGGGCTGGGTGTAAAACGTTCGAATGACGCCATAAAAATGTACATACGCACACCCATAGAAAATGCACACGGGAGAAAAATAGTCGTTTTATGCAGTTCCATCGACCGGCTGACAAAGCCGACAATTCACTTTCCGATTCCCATGTCCGCAACAGACCGTTGTCTCTGTTTCCCAGTACTGCTTCTTGACACCTCCGCCGGGGATGCGCGGCTGGGACCGAAGTGCTTCTTTTTATCTTGTCATCGATGCCCACTGGATTTGTTCCGCGGAAAAATTCTCGAGAGCAGAGACATTAGCCTTTGAAGCGCATCATGTTCGAAGTTCACGTTTCTCAAAAATTCTGTTCGAGCCCTATTTTTCCATATTTTTCTATATTGCTGATATGTACCATCTATTTCATTCATAAGATTATTATTAACAACAATTGTTACGTCACTTGATAATGAAGTCCTAATTAATTTCAGCATTAATGGCATTCATTTTATTACTATTATTTTTAAGTAATTCCATACCCAAGGGCTCTTTCTAATATTAATTTTATTAGTCATTTGTGTCCTGCAGTAAATAAATGACTGTAGTTCCCTCGAATCGAAATGAATGAAAATAATCACCAATGAAAGTTTAAATTTATTAGAAAATGATGAATAAAAAAAATGCTTGTTCGTATGTCCAGCATCATTTTCTTCTATATTTTGCCACTTAATCTTTGCTAATCTATATTTTTTATTTACCGAACACTCTCTAACACTTCACACCCCTTTCACCCCTGTGCTTTCTTATTGGCCACCCTATCTTCTCTTTCCCCATTTATTTTTGCGTACGTTCCCTCCCCATTGACCTCTGACATCACTACACCGGAAGTACCGAGGATACGTTTAAGACAAAACGTGTATTTTTTCTCTAAATATATCACACAATTGCCCACCCACTCTTTTAATAACGCAAGATTTGTTGGTGAAAAGCAAACTGTTCGTAGATTGTGTAGGTTGAAATGAAAAAGTCAATTTTCCAAAAATATATTGTGGGAAATCTCAAAACGTCTGTCATAAGAATGAAAGTTTGAAAGTCGAAATATTGAGTCCATGTAAATGTGAAAAGACTATCCTACCTAAATATAAACATTACACATTTTTTTCTGGGAAAACTGTTTTTCAAAACTTTTCAAATCAGTAGTTAACCTTCAATAGGATATTTTCAAATATATCTACCGTAGTTTTCTTTAAAATGAAACTAACAAATTATTTTCGTTCAGATAAAATTGCTTTCAAACTTTCAATTGCCTGCAAAATCGTATTTTCACGTTGATTTTGACGAAGACGTGTCTGTCTTACATTTGTTAAACATCCATAATCTTCAAAAACTTCGACAAACTGTTCCAAGGTTGCTATCAAACCTTCGTGCCCTTAATTGATAAGAAAAGCTACTAAGAAAAATATAATTTTATGCATAGGGAAAATTCTCAACCGTAACATTACGGTTCGTGGGTGTATATAACTCCTCAAGTAATTTTCACTAAAAACATAAATCGATGGGAAAACGTTAGCACAGTTTCCAGGGATTAGCAACAGGTTACCACTACCGAACTCCGGGAACGTGTGAAGTAGTTAATCTTATAGTATATAAACAGGGACTCCGAATATACAATTAAAATTTCCGGCCTCCGTTGGAAACGAGGATTAGTTAACCGCGGGATGATCCCATTAACGAAGTTGCATGAACTTTGTTATTATTGCTCGCGGTAGTCCTTCTTAAGCCGACCAGCCTATTATGAATGCGTTTTACAGGTAATACCAGTTTCTTGACCTAACCTATCAATCACCAACGATAATACTCGGAAAATTGCGTTAGACTTGTCAGTCTGTGAAATTTTATTATTAAACAGCGAATTTTTATGCAAAACACAAATTTCCTAAGCTGCGAGGAGAATAAGTTACATAACAATGTATGACTCTGTGTGGCAATGTATTTCTTCCTTTAATAATTTTAATAAATTCACAAAAATATTACCTAAACACGCATAACTTTTGAAGTAGTGATCTCCTACGATTGAAACTTGGATTTCTGACATTTTCTCGTCAAGATGTGCAGGATTATATAAAGAAAAGTTAAAAATTTCTGGGTTGCCAAGGTGAAGTTTCATCAAAATGAATTTTTATTTAATTCCAATTTGATTGCAATCATTGTAGAGGGTGAGAAACTGACGAATCCTCGCTGTTAGGTACAATGTCAGTCAAACAAATGTTATTTGTTTGTAACGCGATCAATTTTTCATTCCGTGGATCAGGATTTTACGTTTCGTTAAATTCCGCGAAACTTCGGCGATCTATAACACGGTTAATAAGTTTACGCCCGGTGTGAAGGTGAAGCAAGAAGCACACTCTAAGCGCGCATAATTACTTTCTGTGTACCGCGGAGCAGGATTAATCGAGGGGGCTCTTTTTCTTATTTGTTTACATTCCAACATAATGTTCGGCGTCGTGACTTTCTTTCCCGCGGGGCGTAACTCCGTGGCCCATAAATAAAATCAGCACACCAAACCGTCCCGTAACGTTTTCCTCGATTCGCAGCGATCTTTATGTTCGCGCGGAAAATAAACTGGACGCTTTAATGAAACGGCCTGTCATTGGCGAAATTAACGTCGAAGGTGCGAAGAACTTCTAATTATTTTCTTCTTCGAAACACAGCAAGATAAAGAGCGTCGAATTTTCGCAAAATGGAGGAACAGCTTTTCGAGCTTGCGTTGCAAACGTGTGCTGAAAACCAAATATGAACGCACATACAACGCACAGCGTGATAATAGCAACTCGGTGCCTTTAGTTTTATTGGAAAACTAGAATATTTCGCACCCTACACATATATTTCTCATTTTATTTATTCCACAGAAAAAATGTCTGAAATAAAATATTATTTAAGTTGGAATGTTATGTACCCGTTCGGCTTCGTGCTTTCCTGCATATGAAATAGAAATGCAAGCAACAAATAGAAGTGAAGGACAATTAAATTCTGCATCGCGCATCATTTGCAGTTTAATGTTAACTTGTCTGAATTATTGGCAAAGTATGAATTTGTTTAATTCTAGTCTCTGTAAAAAAAGAGACACGTAAAATATTTGTTCATGGATATTTTAGCATACGTAAACAAAAATCTAGAAGACAACGAGGAGTATGAGAAATTATTAGCTATATTATTGTTGACAAGTTTGCACAGGTTTTTTGCTAAACCTCAGGGAGACAATCTTCGTAATGGAGTGAAAGCAAAAACGGTAAAACGAATAAAAAAAGATGGGCTTGTTGTTATTTCGTGTATCCATTATAATTGTTGCATAAATTATTTATGAACGTTCGTTGATATCATAATTTTTTTCTCTCTCTGTTTCATAAAACATAAAACACACTCGTTTATCGACTGAACACTCCCCCATAATATCTATTTTTATATCCTGTAGAAATGACGATTGCAGAATTGAACGAACCGGAAGTAATATACGTTGCATATGATTTCAATGTTAATTGTTACGTTGCTTGTATAAATTATCCAAAACAGCTTATAATTTAAATCGGTTTAAATTGTAGTCGGTTAGTAAATAAAATCCGTTTAAGCGACGAAAAATGATTTAAATATTCGCAATTTCAGTGGAAATTTGAGTCAGCTTATTTATCGTTCGTTTGATTACAAATTTTTCAATTAATGAAGTGAATATGCTTTTCACGAAACGGCTCTTAAATTGTATTATTTTCAACTGATTGAAATTATTTAGAAAAGGAACAAAGTTCAGTGCAACTTCTGTGTTTTGTAACGAATGCGGACAATTTTTATTTTGCATAAAAATCCGCAGTTTACTCGTTAAAAAGTGGCGATTTTATTTAAACAAGACACTTGTTATAAGTCTGCTCGTTGCTACCGTGGAAATAATATAATCCACAACAATTATTAAACAGACTACAGAACGTCTCTACAACTTAAACAAAATTGTAAAATAATTACCTACATCTAATTATTGGTGTTTTAATATTTTTATTGCAGCGTCAGGTGTGTGAATTATTATTTTATAATCTACAAGTTCTTTTTGTATTTCATGCTGTCCATGCATCCCCCCCTCCCCCCGTTCCACTGAAAGAAATTTCCCATTTGTACCGGAAGTGCATAGTCGCATAATGTGTCTATTAAAAATTTTAAAGACTATCTCACTCCTATCCAAGAGAATGGATGAAAGGAGTGAGTAGATAGCCATAATAAACCTTCATTCACAGCCTATCACGCTAATGAGAATTAGTACATTATGTGCAGTAAGAAAGTTAGGATATTTACCTTGATACCCACGCGTGGTTCACAGAATACAAGGGGGTTCTGCACATTACCAAGAAGATGTCAAGTTTATTACAAACAGTGATCAAGGACGGATAACATCGTCGTTTTCAGCACGTCATTGTAAGAATACAAAAAATTCTATTTCTTCATAACGACAATAATCGCTATAAGAGGTTATATGAATTTATGTAAAATCTGTGATTACAACCGTTTAATGCATTTTAATTCGTTTTTAAAGTTTATAGAATGACGAATATTGGAAGCTGATAATTAATAAAAGTCATATATGGCTTAATAAGGTTAAACTTTGCCTCAGGAAACCAGAAATTTTTAACTTTTTTTTATATAGTCCTGTAGATTTTGGCGAGAAAATGCCGAAAATCCAGGTTTCAATTCTAGGAGATCACTAGTTCAAAAGTTATGCGGCGTCCTTACCTGTGAAAGACGCTGAAAATCGGACATCTTTAAACACGTCTTTTAATATGTTTCTCGTTTTTGTAATAAATTATATTTCATCAAAATATGAGAGAAAATTTCCATTACTTATGGGATAACCTGATAATTGTATTTACCAATTCACTGAAACTTATGATGTCAATATATTTCATTATACGCAGTATGAAACATATATATTTTTGTCCGTAAACTCTGCAAGTCCCATTTAGAAATTGGAAAGTTGACGGCATGGCAGCTAATTATGCGAGGATGGACGTAGAAAATCATTTAAAAGGTCGTTTAAAACGATCCTTCGGTTTTTATTCAGAAAGGTACGAATGAAGTCTTGAAATATGCATTCCAAAGAAAAAATAAATCTCAGCTGCATGGATGCGCCATCAGTTTTTGAAAAATACTGGTCGTCGATTTTGAATAAACTCGTTAGGAAAGAACGTGGATAAATGATATGGTTTCATATTATAACTGCAGTTGTCGCTAAAATATGCGTCTGTCTATTAGAGCGCATAACTTCGCTAGCTTTCTGAATTTTGTACTAAACTAACTACAGATATTTTTCAATTATTTTTGGAAAACCGATTCTTTTTTCTTTCATGTAGGTGTACGCGGTCCTTCAATATCTTTCGTGCCGAGCAACCCTGGATTTTCGGGTTTAATTGTTCAAAATTCTCTCGAACATTTTCGAGATGCAAAAAATTATTTTAGAAACCGGAACATTTACTGTTCGTTTTTATTTAAACAAATGACTGTATGCGGTGCATACAATTGTTACAAACGGCGTAGAATTACGGGAACGGGTTGAGAAAAGTATTACCGACGTTTTAGAAACAATCTTCGTTGTTTCGTAATTGTAAAAGATAACACGTGAGTTGTTTATACCTCTGTGAGTTTGCGATCTTTCGATTTTATCCTGAATTAAAACAACGGAGACACAGTTCTCGTGTTAAACCATTTTCTGTAGCAATTTATAATTGTTATACGAATGTTTACGGAACCGTTTTGTATTTAACACTAAATTTACGGAGCCGTAAAAGGGACTAGTTTACATTACTTCATGAAAATAACAAGAATGTATCTATCCAAATTTTTTGTCATTTTTTAAGATAATGTACAGGGTGAGTAATTTATCTGTGCCACCTAAATTTTACTCCTAAACCATTTGTTATGTCAAAACATTTATCAAACGATAGTTCAAGGTTACCTTGAATTTTTGTATCATGATGTGCAATATTTGACCTTGTGGTTATAAAGAATAATGTATGATGAATAGAAAACTATGACGTATATGGGATTAAAAATTCATAATTACCGAGTGCTTTTCAT
>JAQQRP010000294.1:0-12303 GCA_028454245.1 Halictus quadricinctus
CGAGTGACCACTTCCAAAAAATTCAAGAACAATGTTCTGTTACCTATCTAATACGTACAAAAGTTTCAAGATCGTCGGATTGGTGGAACATAGTTAAATATTGAAAAACAAATGAAATTACCCCATTATAATAGTATAATGTGTAGTGCAGTGTTTCTTACGACTAATTATTAATTAATAATTCTTATCAGGAGATTATGTCCCTCCTTGATCAATTATTCGCATATTATTATATTCTATTCCTGTCTTCCCGAATTTACAATATAAATAGACATTATGTAGGTGTAAAAGAAAAGTTTAGGAATCATAATATAGATTTATTCAATCTTCGTCACTATTTTCCTCAATTACTGGTACAGTATGTGTCGTATCAAATATATTGGTTAATATCTCCGCTGGTTTTACAATTTTCGATTTAAATCGCCCATGAGATAAATAGTAAATAATGGTAGCGACATGGGAGCAGCAACCTACTGTTCTGTTGCCATTAGCACACTCGCATGTATATCGTGTAATTCCGGTATAACTAATCGCACCAACTTATAAACGAAACTTGTTCGCGAGAGAACTCGTCTGTGGCATAGTGCAAGCGACATTGCGTCGCGAGATAACTCGTCTGTGGCACAGCGCAAGCGACATTGCGTCGCGAGATAACTCGTCTGTGGTTATCGTACGCACGGTATTTCGTCGCGAGATAACTCGTCCGTGGTCGCGAAGTCGTTAAATACAGTAGGTGTTTCATAACTGTCGACTATTTTGAGACAGTTCGCCGATGACCAATGACACGTGCACTTTCCTTGTCGTTTGTTTGCATGCGATTCGCTGCAATAGTACGTAATAGTGTATGCATTTTTGCTGAACAATAGAGTAGGATTGCGTGTGTGAATATATAATACATCTGAGGAATATCACTGGAGAGTTAATTGATGATACTTACCAAACGACTGCTGTACATACTCGAATCTCAATAGTACGAAAACGTACAACTATTATATTAAACATATCTTACATATTCCAATTCTTAACATATTGTGGATGGAAGGTGTGAACCGGAGTCATTTCTTTTCCAAGCGTTGGCGATAGTAGACACTGATTTATTTCTTCCATATTTTGTGTGTGCGATATATCACTAAGTTTTGCTTATTATTATCATTTCATAAGGGTAATATTTTATAATGTATTCCATTAAAGAACATTAATTAATAGCATTATCTTTACATGGATTCACAAACTTTTTTGAATGTTACACTTAGTACCCAGTAAGCAATCTGCTCTTAATTTGCTATGAATTTGCCACCAAAGCTTGTCTACAAATTCCGACCCATCTGTTCCGTTATTAGGCTTGGTATTTGAGAGCAAAGTTTGTAAGCGGAATTCTATGCCCTCGTGAAGAGGGCAAGTCGGTCGCACTAAGAGCAGGCTTAACCTTACTGTAAGAGTAAATGTCGGGCAAAATCTTAGTAAACCTTGCTGTAGGAGGGAAAACGGAACTACATTATTAAAAATACATTGTTCAGGAACCAAACGGCGGAAATTTCGGTAGCTCGCGCACCAATACTAACGCGGCTCGATCCACATGTCGATCATGTGTATCGATCAACAGAGCCACGTTTATCCATTACGATTACGAATCGATTCGAGCATAACGGGGCATTCTTGATCCAAGCCTCGAACGGTAGACAAGCGTTTTTCTTTTGCTCGATATTCGAACGTACGACAGTGTGTAACCGCGCCTATCGCGTTCTGTTAATCGTTCTTTACGTGCTAAGTTTTCGGAAATTCGTGCTCTCGTGCCTATCGTGCTCGCAGCACGTTTGGCTGACTGGGAAAATTCTTTACATTTTTCTTACTCTTCACATATACTCATACTTCATTTATTAAATATCGTTTAACCAACATATTCAGAATCATTTCCGCATTCTGCTGATAAACCAATCCCACATATATTTATTATTTAACTTTCGTTAGTACGCTGAAAACAAGATTATATAATTGCAACAATTTACCATCTACAATATGGTAAAAACTGCAAAATATCCTTAATCCCGTACGTAAATATCCCGCGACAGTTGCGGGCTCGAATGACGTATCCAAGCAAATGTTTAATACCTACAAATGTTATCAAAAATGTAATAAATGACATTCATATATTTTGTACGCCATTTTTTCTTTTTTTTTTTACTTTTGTTTTTACTATCTTTACAATAATATCGACATGTTCTACTTACGAAAAATATTTCCCCAACCATTAATCAAAAGAAAAAAGGTAGACAATTTTTGAACCACTTTCTTGATTTTCGCGGATCACATAAAGCATTAATAATCTGAACCGAGTATGAACAATCAAACGCAATACTCTTATTAGAACAACCTTATGAAAGGTGATATAGGACTAACAAAGATCATTATTGTAGTTAGTGTTAGGAAACGTTCTTATTTCAGCAGTCGTCAATTCAATTGCGGAGTTGTAGGACAACTGGAGAATAAAATTGTAACTAAAGTGTTAAGCATAGAAGTACATAATATAAGTTTGAGGATAACAAATATTTATAAAGATACAAATTTAAATTTCAGCCTGTTGATAAGATTTGAACAATGCGCTCATAGTGAAGCAGAATAAGATAACATCTTGAAATAAGTTAACTCAATACCTGGAAACGTTGAAGCAATTATAATATCAAAATAATATCTTGCGAAATTTTAATTAAGGCGTTTAACTTACTTTTTATTGCGAAATAAAATTTCTTTCAACTTAATTTAGTTTTCCATTAACGAAATTTTAATTTTTTATGTTTTCTTATTAATTTTTCAGATTATATAATATGGATATTCAACTTTTTCTTGATGTATTTTATACATAGGTTACTTTTAATCTAAAGTCCTCCAAAAATATATATGAACTTGTGTGGCTAAAGTTCCAAAAATCCGACAAGTCGGATTGAGCTCAAATTTTGCACATAGCCTCATTTTGCATTAAAAACATGTTTCCCAAAAGGATTTTTGGCGACTCGAAAAAATTTTTTTATCATTTTATTGTCATTTTCTACCATACTGACATAACATTTTCTAATTTATCGGAATTTCCGTACCAACTTCAACATGTTTTTGTATCAAACCTATCAATGTGTTCGCGCCTCTATTATTGTCTAGATACATTTCCAAGCGTTATCTACCGCCATGCTCAATCATGCCTATGAAACAATAAGAATTAAACATAATCATATCCAAATCTAACCCACACCCAACCCAACCCGCGTACAGCAATAACAAGTTCAGAAACGGCACATAATTCAAGTGTTATGTCGGTAAGGTAGAAACTGTTGTGTCGGTAAGGTAGAAAATAATGCTAGTATGATACAAAATTGTTTTTCGAGTCCCCGAAAATACTTTCGGGAAACAAATTTTTAATGGAAAATGAGCCGGTGTGCAAATTTGAGTTCAATCTGATTTGACCGATTTTTGGAACTTCAGCCACTTGTCTTTTAGAACATGGTATACAAGCTGAAATTTTATGAAGCATTATTTCATAAATCAGAACAAAGATGTCCCGTTTACTCAAGCTATAGTGTAAATAGGATGCAGATTCTCAAATGTTCGTTACAATTTTATAAATGTTTAAGTTACTCGAGGTAGTCATTTTTTAAATGCTAACGATATACAATGCAATACTTGACGTTTAACTTAACTAATAATGCAATTTAAAACCATTTTTTTTTATTGTATCGTTTGTGGTTTATCTCAGCCTCGTCTATATCCTTATCGATATCTTTTTTGGACATTTTTTTCGATTTCTTTTCCTTTGTTTTCTTCTTTGGTTTGCCTTTCTTCATTTCTGAACAACAAGGAAGGTTCGTGTCGTTATCTACAGCTTCACTTTTGGTTTTAGCTATTAAACAATGAATAATGTAATTATAATGTATTTTAATAGGTTTACAAACGACAAGCTTGCTTACCAGCAAAGAGACCCATATGTTTATGTATACTTTTATCCTCCTCTATTTCTCTGCGGCGATCCATTTCCAAACATTCGATTATTTCGTTTCGTCTTTCAACAATTTGTACGAGCCTGTTAATGAATAAAAATAAAATGTTTACTATATTATCGAACAAACACATTTAAAGCCAACGAAAATGTTAGATTATGGATATATAAAAACCACACTTTTTATGGAAAAAAACTATAAATTTATTAAAACGGTTACTGGAGGTAAGTCGAGAAAAACGTCTTTACACTTCGAAAGAAACGTATCAGAAAAATCAAAAACAGAAAAGTAACAGTCTTATGAACAACTGAAGATCGAGAGTCCCATGCTGAGGACAATATATGTACAATAAATATTGACGTAGATACAATCTATACATATATAGATCAAGAGTCGATTCAATCGATCCTTCCTTCTAAAGAAATAATAGATTAATTTTGTTCTTTATTTATGAAATAAATTCCAATACGTCCCCTAAAAAATAAATCTATTATT
This sequence comes from Halictus quadricinctus, assembly GCA_028454245.1. Taxonomy (NCBI): domain Eukaryota; kingdom Metazoa; phylum Arthropoda; class Insecta; order Hymenoptera; family Halictidae; genus Halictus; species Halictus quadricinctus. The sequence continues at coordinate 4,479 of JAQQRP010000294.1, forward strand.
TAATTCAGACATGCCTTCCTTGTGTCTCGTCTGAGGTTAACTACATATGGTTCAAAATTTGTTGCTTAGGATTAGGGAAAGCCAGAAAAACCTAATCAGACCATTACATACACATATATGTACATATGTATTGTGACGTTGCAAAATTTGCGACCGGACCAGACCGCTCATTATAGCTTCGAATGATAGCTCGCAGGATTAGGGAGCTCTCCCCGAGGAACTTCCGTATCGTATCATAGATCGATTTCTGACGTATTTCGCGCGCGCCGAGCACGGCCGAGTTTCAGGGACGTGCTGTGTGCATCACCAAGCCTTCCGACCCCGACGAAGGGCGCCTCGCTTCGTGCGACCGCCCAACGACAAACCCATGGCCATTGCGTGAAAACTTCCCGTACGCACGGGTACTTGGAAAATGGAATCACTGCATACGGGACAAACAACCCGGAGGCGACGACGCCGGGCGGAGGCCCCCAGCCGAACACCGGACATTTCTTTTCGCAGTCCTGCCGCCGCCTCATCCAGCCAATTGAAATGGGGCCTCGGCGTGGGTGGTGCACCCGTACCATGGGGAGGTTTCGGACTTCCCCTGGCCGTGAGGTGCGATCGTGATAATATTTCGCGTACTTCCCCGAACATGAGGCGCGGTCGTGATAATATTTCGCGTATGGTTCGGGACCCGAGGACCAATCGAGAGCACGGTGTTGCATTTTAGAATTTCGCGTGCGTAGCGCGCCCCATTAGAAAAAGTCGGGACTAAAGCCTAGAATGGGGCTGCAGAAGGCGGGGAAGGTTGACCATCCGCCTTACGCAGGTGCTCTCCGGCCACGGTTACTTCGGAGAGTACCTGCACAAGATGGGGCGGGAGCCGACTGCGCAGTGCCACCACTGCGGCGAAGATATCGACACGACGCACAGTCGTGCCAAGGCGGCAAAAAATCCATTTTATAAATTTTCGATTTTTATAAAAAAAAATTATTTTTTTGTAGCCTAATAGTGCATGCATGATGTGCCAAAGTCAGACTTCTGAAAAAAAATTTTTTTACGGAGATATACTCATGGTAAATAACCATTTCTTCGCTCCTGGGAATTCATCAGTTTTCAGTGCGATAGTTATGTAATTACTCCGACTATAATTGAATACTTAGGGGTCTACACATCATATGGGTTATTGCAAATGGCTTCAACTATTAACTGGCAAAAAAATTTTCCAAAAAAATTGTTTAACATTAAGTAATATAGACTACCTTGAAGCCCCTTTGCGTTACGCTTATTTTTTATTTATGGATGTTGCGGATCACGCGAGCAAGGCGACGGCACGTGAGTGGGTATAGGCCAGGGGGGAGAGAGGAGACGAGGTTGCCAAAATCATAACAACTTCCTCGCCACCATCGAGGACCCTCGTCTCCTCTCCCCTCACCGTTCTGACTTTTCGGGAATCCGTTGTTCCCGAAAAGTCAGTTTCTTTTGAAAACCCAGATTCTATTAATGTATAATGGTGTCGGTTCTATAGTTAAGTTATCGTTGTAAGTTGGACAGTGACTGAGTGGTCTGCACTTCGCTCGAAGCTCTAATTTCGTTATCTTCGAATCCCGTCCACGACCCTACTATTTCTAAACAATGGAGGAATACAAAAAATCCTTTGAATAGCTTCGATCTGGAACTAATCGTTTTGGCAAGTTATAATATTGATCTAGCTTTGTGCATAATTTCATGAAATACTTCGAGATGCTTTCGCCACAATTTAAGTTTAAATATCAACTTTCGGAATTTCCAAGAGTGAATCGCGCGGAAGTCACAATTATTTGATGTTTCAGGTGAAATTTTTAAGGGATACATATCAGATAATAAAAAAAATGTGACATTCCTCCATATAAAAAAATATTTAATAATAACTTTTTATGTTAAATAAACAAAGTTTGCGTTCACTGGGCCACTGTCGCAAAAATGCAACAGGTATTTTTGGTAGTGCTTCAATGAACGCTATAAAAATAATTTATGTACGATAAAAAAAATTGTTATTAAATATTTTTTTATACATAAAAAATTAATAAATCATATGCACTTCACATTTTTCTTTATTATTTATAAATATTCCTAAAAAATTTCATCTGAAACATCAAATAATCGTAACTTCCGTACGATTCACTCTTAGAAATTCTGAAAGTTGATATTTAAACTTAAATTGTGGCGAAAGGGTCTCAATGGGTCTCATGATTTTTTGCACAAAGTGAGATCAACATTACACCTTGCCAAAACAATTAGTTCCAGACCAAAATCTATTAAAGGATTTGTTGTATGCTCCCATAAATAAAAAATGGGCAGAAAACAGATATTTTCGGTTAGCCCTGTGACGTGGAAAAACTTTCCCGTGTCCCCCTCAGCCGATACTAAGAGACCGGGCCGCCCTTTGGCGCCGTCATCGCGATATCGGCACTCGCGAGCGCTCTCCCAAGGAACGCCGTAAGCGCCTTGCAGAGAGGCTAATGCGTTTTGAACGCCGCGCCACTTGGCGCGACGCGAATTCCAGGACCGTAGGCGGGTTCCGGAGGTGACAAGAGGTGCTCAGGGGACGGCATCGGACGAAATCCCGCCGAGAAGGTCATCAGGAAGGAACCGAGCTCGGGTTCACCAACCCGGAGGTGCCGTCGAGGGAATGTCGGACCGGAGGCAACGAACTTCTCCACCCTCGTCGCTGCCTCATCCCGGTTAAACAATACGGATCCGACGCGGGAAAGGCTCGAGATCTTCCTCCGCGGGAAACTATGAATTCACGGAAGACAACCCCGTTAATGTAAACTGGTGTCGGATGCCGTGGGCCCCGGACCGCAGGGCGCGGCCCTGCCGCGCGAGCGTTAGCGATAGGTCCGAGCGTCACGCGAGAGTAGGAAAACTAGGAAAGTGGGGGACGCCTCGCTTCCGCGTTAGCCGGCCGGCGCGAAGTAGGTCACTGTGTCGTTGACTAGTCTCGTGGTCCCTGCCGAAACATCTGCAAGAAGCTGTGTCGCGTGGTAAGTGCCGATCAGGCCTCCATAATATTTTTGGTGTCGAATTTCGCGTTGGCTCGGCGGACGTCTTTGTGGACGGTAGAAATTCGTGTCGCTAGAGACGTGCTCCCGCATTGCCGGTAAACGCGCGCGGGTTAAAGTCGTGTACGGCCCGGAACCGTCGGCCGGGGAATGTGCGAGCTGAGAGAAGGCGAATCCGGTCAGGCAGCGGGGGGCCGCGTGGCCGTCGTCGGACGGCTGTACGTCGCCAGGTTTTGTAACGCGGATCCGCTGGGGGCTCGTTTCGTTGCCGGTTTTTGCGAAAAGGTGCCAACCTCGAAACGTTCCTACGGTGGGACGACGCGACGTGTCCGAGTCACTGTTTCCGACTCGGGCCGACGATCACAGTCAACGGTAAAGTCCGTAGCGCGTATTCTATCGGAGTTCGGTCGCGCAGGGTTTCAAGCGGAAAGATAGTAGACGCCGTACACCGCGTCCGCGACCGCGTTCGACGCGCGGAAGGAAATTTCGGGTGCGAAAGGCACGAGCGACCGGTCATCCGTCGCGTACCTTGTACAATCGTGCGGGCTTCTCTAACCATGGCTGTCGGGTCCTCCCGACAGCCTATTGTACCACTCGAAAACCAATAAATGTAAAGTAGAAGCCCTAATTCGCTTGCCGTTATTCTGAGAAACCTTCCCGCCGCGGGGAATGCCCCGTCCTCTCTCCCCGTAGAACCCTGACCCGCGTTGTAGCTTTCCAGGATATCGCGTGGCTCTCGTAGGTTCGAAATCGCGGCTCACGATTCACGTTCTTTACGAAATTGTTCGTGTAACACTTGCGAGTGTCTGGCGCCCGTTCCGAGTTCCGAACCTAATATCTTCCGTCGGGAAAAATCGAGCCTACGAGGTGCCGTTTGTCCCGGGTGGACCACGCATCGCCCTGCCGAGGGTGGCCCGGTCCCACGACCTGTAAAAACCCGGCTGTTGCCCAGGTCTGCTCCCGTCGAACGGGCCGGAAACTCGGGACAACGTGACGGCCCATATTACTTAATGTTAACAACTTTTTACAAAAATTTTTTTGGCAAATAAGCGTTGTACCTATGGCAATCTCTCCACAAATTTTCAAACAAATTCGTTGGATAGTTTCGTTTTTAAAAATTTTTTGCCGCTTTTCGGCTATTTGGCACCACTGTGAGGCGCGGCATACCTTGGAGGAGTGTCCAGCCTGGGCCGAGCCGCGCCGTGTCCTTAGAGCCGCTCTCGCTGGCGGCCGTGGTCGACCACATGATCGGCAGCGAAAGGTCGTAGATGGCGGTGGCCTCCTTCTGCGAAGTCGTAATGACGAAGAAGGAGGCCGCCGAGTGGGCCCGGGAAAGAGACTCGGACGAGGAGAGTGGGGCGGGGGGGAGCCCCCGGCGGCCGCGCGTGCCCCCCCCGGGGGGGGGGGGGGATGGCGCGGGGTTGTTCCCTGCGCCGGATTGCGCCCCCACCAAGTGGGGCGGTGAATTTGGGGTGCTCGGGGTGGGAGCTGACCCCGGCCCCCTGGGGGGGGGGTGGCTCTGCCGGTTGGTGGTCGGCCGGCGCCGAGGGGAAGCAATCCGGTTGGGGGGGGGGGGTGCCGGTCCGTCCCTCCCCTATGGGAGGGGGATCCGTGGGGGGTGTGGTAGGGAGGGTCGGGGCGTGCCGGGTCGCGCCTTCAACAGTCCTTCCTTCCGGTGGCGGCGTCTTCTTGCCTCGGCCGGGGCTGGTTCTTTCGGGACACAGGCTCCGAACGGTGCACGAAGACTCCGGGAGCTGTGGGTGGACCGAGCTGGGACTCGGCAAGCCCAATCCGAAGGCTCCAGGGATGGGGACACCGGGACACGCAGGATGTAACGTCCCTCTCACAATAAAACTCTAGTCTAACTGCGATCAGTATACGCTTGAGTACCCGTCACCTTTCCCGACTTAGTCACCTCCACAGAGATAACGAGGACCCTCTCATTGCGTTACCGTCAACCAAAGGATTACTGTCGTGATAGCTTCCGTTGCCGATACACTGTCGCGTTCCGCGAACGTTGACTATCGTCGTCTCGTGGAGTAATCTCGTTTATCGTCTCGTGATGAAGTATTGTGTTCCGTGTCGCGACCCAGCTCCCGTAACAGAACCGCGGGCCTGAAACAAACGTACAGCAAAGAACGGGGGAAACCGTAAGTCCACGCAGTGGTCCTCTCTCTTTCTTTGATTGGTTTCGCGAGTTGGTTCAGGAATTTTCGCGAGAGAACGACACGTGTCTCGTCTCGTTCTCTAGTTTTCGCATGCCGGGGCGTTCTGCGCTTCGAGCGATTCGCTTGCGCCTAAGTCGTAGGCGCTTTGAGCATTTCGACAGTTTCCCATCAGAAAAGGATCCGGAAGTCTTCCTCGGAGGAGTCGCGGTTGCTTGACACGCGAGCTTGCGTATCGTGCTTTGAACGCGTCGAAGTCCGTCTCGTCCCGGGAATTATCGCGACAGTCACTTTGTAATCGCGTTGTTCATCTGCGTTCCGCAAAGTCTCGTCTTGACGAGAGATATGTATCGTACCGAATCACCGTACGAGCGCGGAGATTTTATCGTACGACAAGTACGCGCTGCGAAACCCCTAACTATTCGCTGATCTTGTATAAAGAGCGCGGGTCCTTGGGTGCGGCCACGTGGCCGCGTATTTTGTAAACCCTGACGTAAATAAACAACTAGAGCCAATTTCGTAATTCGTTATTTCGACCTGCGAGATCCGCCCTGTCGTGAGGGCTGTCCCCATTATTCCCATGTCCGAACTTTGGAACCGTTCGCGTCTCCCTTCCCTCTCGCGGTTCTCGAAGGAATGACCTCCGCCCTCCGCTTCGTCTGAGGGCGAGAAGTCATCGTGTTTCGCGTGGCACCCTTCCGGTGTCTGGCGCCCGAGCGGAAGGCTCTCTTTTTCGTTACGAACCTACGAGGACGCGTTTGTACCGGGGAGACCGCGTACGCATGGACGTGCGCGGTCCGGCTTCAGAGCCTATAAACTCCCGGAGTTACTCCATTTGCCGTTCTCCTAAACGGCGAAAGGAGCCAACGTTACAGTATGTATATGTATGTAAAAGAATATAATAGTAATTATTTGCAAACAAACAAAAAGAAATTATCAATATTAATATGGTTAACTTATTATTGTAAATCTAGTCTATTTCTAAGTGCTAGGAACCTGGCTGATGGTAACGACTTGATCAAAATATCCGTCAGCTGACTACCTGTGGGCATATGTTGCAATTTAATTATGCCTTTCTCAACCTGCTCTCTAGAAAATGGTACTTTATGTCTATGTTCTTTAATCTTTTATGATTCGTTGGGTTCTTAGCAATATTAATACAGTCATTGTTATCCTCATAGATAACGATTGACTACAGAACATCTATATTTAAATTTTTTGTCAAAGATCTTAACCAAAGCGCTTCTCTAACAGCTTCAAATAGAGCCATATATTCAGCTTGTGTACATGAAATTGTTACTGATGCTTGCCGTTTTGTGTTCCAACATATTGTACATCTTTCAAATAATTTAAACGATATCCTGTTGTACTTCTTCTATTATTTAAATCATTGAAGATTACTATAATTTCCTCTTTCGTAAGTCAACTTGATATTCTGTGAACCTTTCAGATATCTAAGTACTCTTTTCGAGCACTGCCGCAGTTCTTTGTTATTTTTGTTCTGTATCTGCTTAAAATATTGACAGCTGTGCTTGAATCAGGCCTCGTACATAGCATCACGTACATCAAACATCCGATAAGATTTCGGCAAGGAGCATCATACTATTCATCGGAATTCAATGCAGTATAATCTAATTTATTTTCGAGAGACGTATTAATAGGTTTACATTCTGACATATTGAATTTATGCAAAATAGTTTTAATATACGCACTTTGATCCATGCTTAGACTAAATCCACTTCTTTCAATCTTAATACCTAAGAAAAGTTTTATTTCTTTTAAATCTGTCTTGCAAAATTTGTTCTTTAGATAATTCTTAAAGCTGTTCATTGTATCGATTTTTGCAGTTGTAATCACCAAGGTCATCCACATACAATACAACATATATGTATATTCTCCGATACATTTTGCTGCTTGCATTAATCAGTACAACGCTTTATTTAATTTACATACTTAATTATTATCATAATTAACTCCCTCAGGAACTTTCATGTAAATCTCTTCTTTTAACGTTTCATTTAGAAAGGCAGTTTTGACGTCCATGTGAAGGATCTACAAGTTGAACTGGTTTGAAAATGCTAATATAAATCTAAAACAAGAAATTCTAGCAACTAGTGCAAAAGTTTCATTATAGTGTTTCAAATACTGTTGACCGAACCCTCGAGCAACCAGCTGAACTTTATATCTTAATGGGTTTCCAAATTCATCGTTCTTAATTGTGAACACCCATTTACAGTCAACAATATTTTTATTCTCAAGCTTTGAGACCAAGGTCCATGTATTATTTATTAAAAAAAAATTAAACTCTGAATTGAACTGATTGAATTGATCTCTTGTTTAACATCTTGAATTCTACCACTGAATTCTATCATCCATATTTTCAATTTCACTACATGATATAGGGACTTTACAAACAATCGATTGAGCTCATAAAAGATAATCGTCCGGTATATTGTCTTCATTGTACGAAACAGCCGGTTGACATTTAATTCGATCGCTCTTTCTTAACTCGGAAAATACTTGTTTAGGTGACAGGGGTTAATGGAATGTTTACAGAATGATTTAACAGACAACAAAATAAAGTTTATTAATAACAACAATTAATAATCAACAATCAATAACAAAACAAAACAA
>JAQQRP010000295.1:0-12302 GCA_028454245.1 Halictus quadricinctus
ACCATGATAACGCTGGGCCACACACATCTTTGGTAACACGTGAAAAGTTATTGGAGCTTGGTTGGGAAGTGACGTCACATCCACCATATAGCCCTGACATTGCACCATCAGATTATCATTTATTCCAAAGTTTACAAAACTCTTTGTATGGTAAAACTTTCACTAATGACGATGGTCTGAAATCGCACTTGGATCAGTTTTTCACCGAAAAGGATCAGAAGTTTTATGAGCGCGGAATTATGAAGCCACCAGAAAGATGGCAAAAGATCATAGAACAAGATGGAAAATATTTTATTGATTAAAGTTCATTGCTTCGGTAAAAAACATTGGATTTTATTTCACCTAAAATTACTTTCTTGCCAACCTAATAAAATCTCATGATCACCAGTGAAACTCAGACTTCTCACGAACCTCCGGCAGGTCCGCTAATTACAAAATCATGCCGACTTCCGTCTTCGCAAACCCAAAAGGGCGGAGCGAGCATGACGCAAGAGTGCATCGTTGTCCGGCGCTTCTCGCGATGAATACATACTTTCTACCCCAAACAGAAGCGGCTCGCCTCGCAATCTCTCGCGTTATGTTTCGTAATGCTCACGATTCATCGTGAGCACATTAAAGCCACGAACGCGATACCGGGTCCAGTTTGAGTCCCGATTACCGTCGATAGGCGCTCCGCAGATTAAATCGCGGCGAGATTACCGCGGCCCCCCGAACACGAAAATTACGAGACACGCTCGGTAATTATCGAAACCAGCTGAGTCAGTATCAAAAGCGTCCCGTGGTATCCGATGCGGCACTAATTCGGGAGAATTATAATGAGGAACGCCGGCACCTGTACAACAGGACGAAATTGATACCCGTAGCCCGACCGAAAAATATTCTTTCGATTCGACGCCTTCGTGATGTTCGTGAGCGGAGCCCGCAACACGGTTGAAACGGATACGCAATCGTTTAGACGTCATTAAGACTAAAAATACACGAATCGACGGTATCGAAATGAATGCTGATTAAGGTGCGTTCTCGCGAGGCTGTTCGCGCGTCGGCCACCTTGCGGCCTCGTTTGCAACACCTCCGGAGGCGGAATGTATGACATTAGCGATCAGAATTACGCGAACGGAATCACGGGGCTTCGTGGCCGGTCACCTTGATCCCGGTAATTTATGCTAATGCCCGAGCAGAAAATTTTAGGGTCCCTTAGAATCTGGCACCGGCCAACACCACCTTCTGCGCGCCCCGTCATTGTTAGATCTGGTTTCGATCCGGCGAACGTAATCGCCGAGATCCCAGCCGATCAAGGCCGGCTGATATTGGTATTTCCCTTCGAACTCGGTTTCATTGAATTCATTAGCAATTAGGCGTGTGCAACAGATTTCGTGCCCAGTTAGCAATCTGAAAGAGATCAGGATTTCGGAATTTCTTCTGGGAAAACCCTTCTTCAGGCAGCACTTTGCTTCAAAGTGTATACATTCTGCAATTTATAGGAATAAATAGGAATTTTGGGATCTTTTTTTAAACTAGAGAATATTTTTTAAAGGTGTAAAATATTTAAAATAGAATTCATCATTCAGTATTAATTTTTTAATACGTTAAAATTATTTTCACGCATTTTTGTTCCGGTCAATTCATTTTTTCAACGACAAAAATTGTAAACGTTGCTTAGATAAATTAAAGATAAATTACCCCAAAGGTTTCGGACAGATCCACTCCCTAGTTCGATAATAAAAAATCTCGAATCTCCCCTTATTTTTATCGTTCTGCACGGTGTTTCCACCCTTGAGCGAATTTGAAATTATGCCGGCAAAATTCGAAATGCAAATGGGTAAGTGGCGGGGGTGGCGCGGGGGTGCGTCTGCGCGACTATAAATTCTGGGTTTAATTGGATCGGATTATTGTAATTCCGGGCGGCCTTATTTATGAGCCCGTTTCGAGGCTTTAAACTTGTCCGACGGCGCGTGGTCTTATTCTCTTTCTCTCGCGGTCAAGTCTCAAAACTAAAGGGCGAATCGGTTATTAAATTATGGCCGAGCTTCGCTCTCGTTTTTGTCGGCAGGTGAGCGCGGCCTCTGCCTCTCTTTACGCATACCAAGGACGAGCTTTGTTAAAGGCCAATTTATGGAAGCCAACAGGCAAGGCGAATTTACATCGCGTTTTGACGCGGAGCGGCGGCTACAGCGCAGCGCCGTGAACCAAGCTCGTTCCGTGTCGGTGCCTGATTCCCCGGGCTGACGTATTCATCCCCAAAGGTACTGCGAAACTACCCTCGATTTATGATCGACAGAGCTGATTTTTATGAGCCGCGATCGAACCACGTCCAGCATCGTATTTGTCGCCCTTTCGAAATTCTACCGCCTTGAGCCACTAAGCCCTAAGATGTGAAACGAAACGAGTTTTACACAGCGGCAGCCATCAATATTCGTGCACGCCTTAAGAGAGAATACATTTTTTAAAATTGAACCAAATGACTCGACTTTTTTTGAGAAATTAAAACTTGGAAAATTTGGCAGTTGATGGAGGAAAAACGAAGGTTGTTTTATACAATTTTTCTGTTTGAATCTGAATGTACTTACCATCTATTTTTGGTGCTGCAAACAAATTTATCAAACGACAATCGTTTCGTAGCAAATAGATTGTACAATGTATGTGTTCTTGTATTATGATGTGCAATATTTATAGAAATAGAAAAGAAAATAGAAATAGATTAGAAAACTAATTATCAAGATAATCTTCAGCAAAAGGTGAAATTTTTATGGGACCTTTGACATTTTAGAATTTGGAAAATGTCAAATAAAAATTGTCAATCATTTTTCCACCTACTAGATGACGAAAAAATCTGTATCTCAGGGTTGGCTCTGAGGCTTCATGCTCTAAAATGAGTCCAGGTGGATCGTTGTACGATTTTTTTTTCACGAAGTTACAACAGTTTAAATATTGATAGTTTTTCCGTAAAAAATGTGACGATTCGGTTGGCGAGGACAGAATTTGATAAAATTTTCATATCGGTAGAATGCATTCTAAAAATAATCGTAGTACGTATGAGAATAGGAAGGGTGTGGTAAAAATGCATGTTCCAATTTATTAAGCTTTCATTTTCGATGCATGAGGCCTTGTTAGAACGAAACAAGGTTCGCTTGATTTGCATAACGAAATTAAGATCTAAGACTCTTTCTTGAACACGATACCAAAATTGTTATGGAAAAATAGTAGTAAGCGATATACTGAACTTATCAGCTGCTTATTACAATAAACAGTTCTTCAAACAGAAGACAAGTGTAGATAGTTCATCTAAAAAATAATAGCATTATAATTTGGAATAATAGTTCGTGACTATTCGTAAACATCTACTGTATGAAATCATAAAACAAAACCATAATATCAGTTAAAGTATATAACGTGTTATGATACACGAAGAAACGTAGAAAAAGAACATTGCTTAAACAAAATACGTACTGGTATCACTCACACAAGAATTTGTATTTTAACTAACTAATCATTCCTCTAAGTTCTAAGATTCGTAGCCTATGCCTGATTAGGAGAAACTATAACAATATACTTAAAAAAAATATTAAACATTTGTCACAAAAGTATTAAATTAAATCTTAATCTTTCTAGAGGTGGAAAAATTAGTATTATTATATTTAATAAGTATAATTAACATGGGCACAGTAACTGATACCCCCACAGTAAATCGGTCCATTACCGTACCGCAGCATTAAAGAAAACATGATTTAAAGATTCCAATCTTACGTTCACTTAAATATTATAAATCTGCAATAATTATGTAGAACCTATAGTTATTACTAACTATTAGTAAAGCATCCAGTGGATATTAAACAACGCCCGTAAGCCAATACTCTGCATACTTAGAAACAAATAACATCGATTGTATTTCTTTCTCCTGTATTAATAAATTATGTTTCATGAAATCCTACAATGACAACATTTTCATACATCGAATAATCTTCGCAGACTTCATAAAATTGATAACCTACCCACACGAAGCTTCGTCAATTTTTGAATCCGCAATAATTTTTATAATGCTCCAAATGAAAACTGCCTTCCATCCCATCATTTTTAGTATGAACAGCACACATTGAAAAAAATACATTCACGATTCCCAACGGTCGGATCACCAAACCGGCCGAAACTTTCAACGCTCCTGTAACCGTTTCGCATTCGCGGGCCGGACGAACTTTTACTGCTCGGGGGAAAGATCGTATGCGAACGAAACATTGTCCTGCGCAGTATTCTGCATGACTAAACATCGAACAAAATACCGGGAACCCTTTTACAAGCCATCAATCAATACGCAAGAGAAAAAGAGAGAGTGAGAAAAAAAAATAGAAAAGGTTCGATCGTTGAACGCGAGAGACTATCGTATTCTCTCCGCGTTCTTTTTTTTTTCTCACCCTCTATCTTATCCGAGTGTCGGTGTCTTCCCGCGGTGACTTGCACTAATAAACCCTATTCGCATAATGGGCAGACGGTGAACGAGCACCGAGGAAATTTTAATGCCGCCATTTCGCCCGTTTAGACACAATAAACGTCAACAGAACGGGTTGCGCCCTCCTTACATATTTTTTTTTCGCGAGTCATTACGACAGGGGGCATCTGGCCCGAAAAAGGGCACCAAAACCCTTTAGAACTAACCCTAGCATCGCTCCCTCCCCTCCTCCCCCCCCCTATTTTCCATTCGGTTCTGTTCCACTAGGATATTAAAATGCGCGAAAATTATAATGGCATCGTGACCGTTGGGTTCGCTGAATCGGTCTAATGACGATTCCCTGGAAAAAGGGTTGCTTCGATGAAATATTAAAATTCATGAACGGGGGGGGGGGGGGGAGGAGGGACACGGGTCCGGGTACACCGTATGTAGTGATTTCTAATAACCCTTTCACCACCGACTTCCCATCTGCATGGAAGAATTAATTCACCCCGGATTTTGAATTATCATCGCGCGAGATTGATTACGAGAGATTTCCACCCTGCCGCTCGCTGAAATTTGAAATATCGATTGATGGGAAAATTGTTTGAGAGTGGTAGAATACTATTTTTATGTGGCTCTTGCGAAATTGTTGGATACTTTCACATTTATTCTCTACTGTTGTCAATTAATTTTTTATTTATTTTATATTTATTCTCTACTTTCTGTTAAAATTGATTATTGATTTTAGGGGAGAAGCACATCTGGGACAAGTAAGTGTAGTACATTATTAAATTCTCATTCTACGTGATAGTACCAACTAGACATTTTGTAAAATATTATAAATATTTAATCTTTTTACTTTTAATTTTAAAAGTAAAATGTTAATATCAATCTATTAAAAAAGCAAGAAAGTTACAAAAATTCATTTTCTATCCTGTCTCCTGTTTCTTGTAATTGATGCAGACATTTTTTATCGTTCATAAGAATCTACAATCTGTATATTAATATTGAATTATTCTATGTTGAAAATGGTGAAGCAAAAAGATGTTGGGTAACCTACAACTAGAATTGTAACGAACAGTATGACGAGAATTTGTTTATCTTTTTTTTTGTAATTGATGCAGATAATGTTTGTCTCGCATAAAAATCCGCAGGCTACTCATTAATGTCGCTATAAATTCATATAACATTATAAGGTATATGTACATTATACACACTCTATATATTAAATACATCCTGCAAAGTATGCATATAGAATTGCATATAGAATTCCATTATTATGGAAAATATCATTATTTTCCATTATTATTATTTTCCATTACTCTGGCAGTAGTCTGTCAGCAGTGAAGTAGACGTGTAAATTTTTCATTTATCTAGAACATTTGTGCCATTAGCGTTAAAATGGGTCGAGGGAAACAATTAGATAAAAATGAAATCTACCGAATCTTGTTATTGCGGTCGCAAAATCAAACTATCACAAAAGTTGCAAAGTTATTAAACAGAAGCCGTCACGTTGTGTACAACTTTCTTAAAAATCCGAAAATCTGCGGAAAAAGGATTATAAAAAGTATTATATAAGCATTACGCATAGAATTAAAACAAAGCATTGTTACAAAGTGGAGACTTTTAAAACAAAAATGTATTAAGAAATTGTTCAAATCAATTCCTAATCGCTTATTAGATGTTGTACAGCGGAAAGGTGGTTTCAATAAATAGTAATTTAAAATTCAAAACAATATTTCTGTTCAAATAATAGTGAATTCTCAATATACAGTGTGTCCCACGAGCTCTATCCACTTGAATATCTTGGTTATATCAAACAATACGAGAAAATGTTGTTTACAGAAGTTGTAGGGTTTAAGAAACTACATAATATGGCATAAATGATATTCTTGCAAGTGGAGGTGTAGAGAAGATATAGAGGTCACCATGATCATCATGATTCATAACACTTTTAGTGTTATGTTTACACTCCTCGGCGTCCGAAGCCACTCGAGCTTCGCGGCCCCTCACGGTGTATACTCCGCGGTAGTGGGGATAATTCTGCGACGTTTATCATCCAGGCCTTGCCGACATATATAGAGAAATCACTGTAATTGTATTTCTTTTTAATAATTTTCTATCATTTTGTCCGACTAAAATCAATACATGTCTATATTATTTTCTGTAATTTCTTTCATGTACAAGATACAAACTTGCAATTCCCTTGTCCGGCACTGCAGGTGGACAACGCTAAAGAAAAGAAATGACTAGTTAAGTTGCAAATAGAATTCTAAGGAAAAGTGCAAGGAGAATTCTGTTGACTTTCTCAGTCTTTTTATTAATATTGATATGAAAGATTCCAGATGGCAGGTATGAAAGGCTGGAAATAACCAGGGAAAGATGCAGCGTGGATTGTAAGGAAAACTGCAAAGAGAGTTCGTTTGGAACTGGCACAAGATGCGGTTCCATATCACAAAGGGAAATTATGCAGCGTAACTGGGTGCGCGCCAACTCGGAAACGGAAAGTAAGAGGGACAGGAGGGTTCAAGGGAAGCGGTTACATAAGAAATTCCCCGTCGACTGCATTTCGTTGCGTCTACTGCATGCCGCGCGGCCTATCCTGCCGGTGTTTTACACGGGTCGGTGCATCGATTAACCTGCATTACGAGGGGTTCGTCGCTAGTCATGCTGCATTGGTAACTCGCGAGCACAATGTACACGCCAGAAAGAAAACGAAAACCTCAGGCTCTATGGGGTGCCTCCTGCATCGTGCCTTATCAGTGTTCCCGACATTTCGTAGTCGAACTTTTGATCTTTGCGTTATGCAACCACTATAACTTCTCGAAAAATCCGACACTCTATCTCTAACATTAGCATACATCGATCGATATCCAAATAAAATAAAATAAAATGTAGATTTCCCTTAAATAATTTTCATGAACACTGTTCAATTCTTTCGAGCTTTCTACTGTTTTCAATTCCAACCACTCAATTTTCTCATAAATGCATATACAGTGTTTGTTGTATATATGTCCCAAATTCCTAGCCGATATACAGGGTGTCCCACATAACAATTTTCACGATTTTGTAAGTACTTGCGATAATCTGACAATAAATATTTTCAACAAAAGTGGATCAGTCTTCGATTGGCTATATATTGCAATAAAAAAAGTTCGAAAAACATTTTTTTATAGTATTGTCAAGGTCACCTCCATTTTTTTAAATGGCACTTTGTATTTTTGACTTAGCAGTATTATAGCTCGTGTCAAGACGAATTCGACGACCTAGTATACCATGACCTTCGGATGACCTTGACGACGAAGAAATGAAAATTTCAACAAAACATGACAATCTGCTTGAATGGGCGATAATAACTTGTTTTTATTATTAAGGCTCAATTCAGAAACCTTGACTAATCAAATGTTCCAATTGAAATCCGTTTTGAAATCCGGGCTTCCATGTATATCCCTGCCTATACCCGTGTTTTGGACATATATCGAGTAAACGCTGTAGTGTGATTTCTCTATATATGTCGCTAAGGCCTGGATGAGGCCTCGGACACCGGAGGAGTGTAAACATAAGACGTAAACATATGTCTCCTGGGCGATACATGACGCTGTCAAGGTCCGTGCTGTTGACATATATCGAGAATTCAGTGTAACCCGGAATCTAGTGATCACAATATTGTCGACTTATTAAAATTACCAAAAGAAGGAGTACATTTTCATCTGACTACTGTTTCCCACAATTACCTGAGAAAGTTTTCAGGTTACACACACAGATCCAACGATTATCTCTTTCACTCTCGACGCACCTCGTTCCCCATCCTCTCCACATCTTAGGCGCGTGGCATCGTTCAAGCTAACCAATTGTATTGGCTCATCCAATGATTCTAAAACAAAACAACTTCGAGACAAAGAAGAAATCGACCGACGCGACGGTTCTCCAACTCTCTAACATCTCCAGCTCCGGCATCAATCCAATGAACTAAACCCCATTCGAAATCGGTTTTATTGCATTCCTGCATGCAGAGCAGGAGCTATTTAAAAAGTACAAGCCTCGAATGCTTCAAAGAAAATTAAACTCGCACGCGTTGACCGCTTCGAACGTTCTCCATGCGCCACGAGATTATCGTTCACGCTTCCACGTGCCATTCTGGCATCGAGCCGTCCTCTTACATCTTCGGGACGTCGTCCGCTCGTTAAAAGCATCGGGAAACAATTGGCCACTGTGGAAAGAGGACATCGTATAAGGCAGCGGCGTAGCCATTGGACAATTTCAATCCGAGCAACGTTGGCAGCTTGTAGCTCAGCCTGATCGAAGACACGCGTGTTCACCTGTTATGAGTCAGCCGAACCACAGGCCACCTTGATCAGACGTTTTCTCTATGCAGCTTCCACGCAATCATCGAACTGGCCAACAACCTCCGCTATCGTCTTATCAGAGCCGTGACAACGAACGCTGCTTCTACAATCGATGGAGATAGACCTTAACGTCAAGGTGATACAATGTGTGCCTATTGTTCGACTTCGGATCGGAGATCTCACGCAGAGAAGCTGTAACGAGGCTATAGAAAATTTATGAAGCTTGACGACTGTTTAGAAATTGACAGAGATTTACAGGACGTGTCAAGCTGAAGGAGACACGAAATTTTTCTTTTAGGAACGTGCGGCATTTTTTGGTTGCTTAATACTCGAATGACGGACATTTTTCGTAAATAGAGTTAACTCTTTTGAAAAATGTTACACTTTGAATTTGAAAAATTTTTGAAGTTTTTAATTAAGTTTATTAAGCGAAGTTTTAATTATATTAGGGGTACCCATGAGTAATCTGAGGGAGATATTGCTCCCACTGGCTATCATTTTTTCAGATCTCTGGAGCATTATTTAAGAAATAAAACATTCACTTCTGTAGAAGATGTAAAGAAGCACGTTGAGTCATATTTTGCTTCACGAACCCTGGATTTCTATAAGAGGATTGAAAATTTGCAGGAAAGATGGCAAACTGTCCTTGATAACGATGGAGATTATATAATAAATTAAGAAATAGAATTTACTACGAAGTTTGTTTTAGATTTCAGAATAATTGATTACATATGGGCCCCCCTAATATATTCATCGACTAAAGTCAGCTACTCTTCCGTTGCATGCATTAAGAAATTTTAATTGATCGAATAATTTTTATTTTATTGTGCTACCTGCAAATAAGCTATATCTACACAGGCATTTTCTTGAAAGAGACGATTCCTGAGGTGAATTCAAGTAACTTTTTCCTTTGCGAAAACTTTCTGCACGGCTTTAATTTCGAGTTATTCCTGAAAAACGTGGACCAATCAGAGCGCGGCTATAGCAAAATGGGCGCCGCCTCTGCGGCAGGTCCTACCGAGCGCGGCATTGACATTGGCCGAGCTGGAATCTGTCCGCTGTAGCCGCGCTCCGATTGGTCCGTGTTTTTCGTTAATAACTCCTCGCAAAGCCGAGGAGAACATTTTTGCAAAGGAAAAATATAGTTCAAATGACTTCGGGAATCATTGCTTTCAAGGAAGTATTTTAACACATTATTAAAACTTGGCAGTTTTCATTTATCTTCATCGAACGCCGCAAAATTTCATTCAAAATTAGTAGACATTGTATTCAATTTTTGAACGTTATTTCTGGCAACAATTAGCAGCTCGTTCCGTGTTCCAAATGAATCGCCATCTCTAAGCAACTATTCGACACGGAAGAAATGTTTGTCCCCGAAATATAAAACATTCGCGACTGCTATTTTACGACGGCGGCCATTTTGATATTTCAGCAATCGATCGACAGAGTCACGTGCATGGCACACGAAACGTTACAGATGGCACGACCTCCTTTCCCGGGACGAAACGTAAGGTCCGTTCGCCGTTTCACTGCCGCCAGATAAAATGGCTCCCTGAAGACACCGCGAATACGACAAAGGGGCACCCGAAAAGGTTGAAACCTTAATTTATATGCGATTTCGCGGTCGTCCGCATTCTCACAAGACCCCGAGAGAAGAGACCTTCACCGTACAGGGAACTGATTTCGATGCAGCTATTTCGTGTGGCTCCTCTAGGAGAGACCCAGACTACACGACTTTTTTTTCTGGGTCCGTGCCAGTACGCCTCCGATGCTAATAGACCTCGATTCCGGAATTATTTCGCTACGTTCGAACGAAAAAATAAGAGGATCGCTGACCCACGATAGAGAGATATGCTCGGAGCCACCCGGAATCGTAGGGCGGAATACCAGGAAGGCAGATGTCGGAACTCTATGTGTCCCCTATCTAGAATTTACGTGCTGCCTTCGATTTTTGTTCTAGGACCTTCCGATCGATACTCCTATCTTCGCTTTGTTCCATCTCTTTTCTCCGGTCGGGAGCCTTCATATTTTTGGATTGGAACTGTTGAACGAAGAGTCGGGCCTATCTAAAAATGGTCGCGATTTATTCAAAGAAATGTTCAATTCGAAAATATTCTAAAAAATATTGCACAGTATCAAGTACTTCATTCTGTGCTTTTATTTATTCTGTATTGTTATCTTCAGTTTTCTCATAATATGAAAATAAAAGTTTCTTTTCTGAATGACATGAAGGAGCCTCGCACAAAACCGGAATATATTTTATTTAGGAATAATTTCGGCAGAACCGACGCTACGGCAAATTAATATCGCGAAATTCGCGATATTCCGGTGAGCGGCACCGACATTAATCATTCATTAGTTCTCTTATCGTTCGAGCGCCGATTACATAAATAAACCAACGTGAAACGCTGTTGGATCTCGCAGCGACGGTTGAATGAATTTTAAAGTCGGTTAAATGAATCGTTAAATCTACTCAATATTGTGACGCGTCATAATGGATCCAAATTACCATAAGAGTTCGTTAGCCTGTCACAAAAGGTGAACCGTCTAATGCCCGAATATTGTTATTCAAATGTCTTTCGCGTCGTAGGTAGCGACAACGACCGCGTCGCACCGATAATCAGCCGGTGATATATCGTATATTAATGACAGAGTGAATATTATATGCAGATCGGATTATAGATAGACACGGCGTTAAATGACGGCCCTGAACTGATGAAATTAATGGGGAAACTCGATGTATTCCGCCGCAGAGGAGAATAATCGATCGGAATCGCTCGGGAAACGCTCTCTCGATTGTCGAGCGGTGATAAATCATTGAAATTCACGTAGAATCGAATTAGGAACCTCTAAGAGGATTTCGGTAATCTTGTTCGACGGAAAAGAGATGACAATCGGAGCCGATCTGACGCGTTTAACCACCCCGTTTCTATTTTACTCACGTCTATTATGCACCTAATCGTGAAACAAACTCTTCAATGTTTACTGTTCAAACGTATCTTCACGAGATCCTAATGTGTCTTTACTTTCAGACTGCTAGAAGTCTTCTATAAAATTACTGATGGAACAAAAGCATTTTATCGGGGATCTTTTAAATTTTTATTAAAAGGATACATTGGGTAAGGGACTCGATTACTGTGCCTATATCAATTGTACTTATTTTTAAAGCGTAATGAATATTAAAAAAGAGATATACAGGGTGAGGCACTAACTATTGCCACTTAGAATAACTCCGAAAGTATGATAGTAGCAGAAAAGTTTTCGAAACAAAAGATGCAGTCGCTTCAGAGATGTGAAGGTCACTTTTGTTTTTTTTTTAAATAGAATGCTATGTTTTGGTACCTGTTTTCTCATAGATATTAATGAAAAATATTGAATATCTATTTTCAAATAATCATGAGACTTCAAAAATAAGTATAATTAATATAGGCACAGTAATTGGTACCCCCACGGTAATTGGGTCTCTTACCCTGGTTAAGTAAGCTTACAATAATCGTTGTTAAGATTCTGCTTTGAGCGTAATTGTAGAATCT
>JAQQRP010000296.1:0-12300 GCA_028454245.1 Halictus quadricinctus
CCTTTCCAGGGCCTTCCACAAGCCGGCATCAAATGTATGGTCCTGTTGTTGATGGTCCAGTTGATTTTCCAAAAATTTTTAATATATCCCACCGCTGTCACCAAAATTTTGCTATGTTGCGTCGCAGTGTGGTGGAATAGGGACTTTTATTGTGGGTTCGAGTGCCCGTGGAGCGCTGAAGCGCTCTGCTCGTGGAAGTTAGCAAATAAACTTTGTACACAGAGTAAATGGTGAAAACTGTTATAGATTTTATTGAGATGTAACTCCCTCAGTTCTACAAAGAGTTCTGTTTCATCCTGGAGTTTTTAAATCCTTTCCCAGCTTCTTCCTTCTGGTCTCCCTTCCTTAGCCAATAGGAAAATTCGCATCTTCTGGCTAGGCGTTGATTCGTCGGATGACTCGTCTTCTTGCGGCTTGATGGTGATTGGTAGTGGATGGATCTTAATAGCGCACGCACGAGAGTGGGGTACGCACGAGGGTGAAGGCCCGCCAAAACGAGGGACGTGGGACCATGTGGGACCGAACAAGAGAGAGGTCCGAGGGAGTTCCAAGAGGTCCTTGACTGAGAATTTATGACCTCTTGTCCTTAACTGATTCCAGACTTCGACTGTCCCTAATTTATGTAGAATTGGAGAAGCTACTCTAAGAGGCTGCGTGACTTTCTCTAAATTCCGCAATTAGTCTCTCCGACTTTAATTTTGTCAAGGATCTCTATGGAACCTTCCCGGTCTTTCTTTACCTACTCTAAACTATCGCGCCCAAATAAAATACATATGTATAAAATACGCGATTACGTCTTACATTTAAATTTGCCTCTCCGTGCCATTAATCGATACTATATATATCTAACTATGTTCACGTGGTCAACTGGCCACGCTATAATAGCAAGACAAGTCATTTGACAGGGCCGGCATTTGAGGGGTCCCTAACGTGCCCAGGCCTGATACACACATGCATACGATACTGGGATCGGAGTTTGTGTATTATAATTTAAAAGTTTCATTTGAATCTTCTTTAACAGATGTTTCCAACAAAGGAGTCAATTAAAACAAATTCTGTAGTTTCACAAAAATATACCAATCATGCCAAGAAATATGTTTCAACGGAATTTAGACGGTTATTACAGATAGCATGACAACTCGGCAAATTCACCAAAACTTTATCTTGTTGACACATTAAAAGCACTATCGGTTACATTAGAACGCTACCTTCGATATCTTAATCGAAACAAACAATAATAAAGCAATATCTTATTTCTGCAATATTTTATGCAGATGTTTTATTAAAAAGTTTGGTAAGTAACTATTAATTTGTTTATTTTTATTTCTTTGTAACGGTTACTGATAACTGCCACCTGTCAAAATTTTATTGGCAAATAAGTAAATAAAGAAGAATTTTATTGTGTTAATTTCTAATTAATAACCAAATTATAAGAATGTTATGTAGAATATTTGTATGAGTATTCATTTATTATTAGAATACGTATAATCTTAAGCATTGAATCAGAGAGTAAATTTCCTCTCCAATTTAATCTTATGTTTGATAATATACAAGGTGTTCCAGGTTTTCATGATTAAACTTTGTTAGTATATTTTATATATGTCTACGTAAAAAAATGTGTTATATATAAACATAAATCTTCTGAAATGTTTATGATAAAAATACAAAAGGAATAAAAATGAAGTTGAAGTTATTGTGACACAATGTATATATTTACTGTAATATGTTTATGTAAACTATGTGCTGCCTATGTCCATTTGAGAGTAAAACTGTTGCGAGTTACTCTCGAGATTCAAATTCGTCAGTGCACATGCTATCGAGAGTGCTATTCTCTTCGTGCAATTCTCCGATAGCACTCTCAATAGTGTGTACACTGATGAATTTGACTATCGAGAGTAACTCGTAACAGTTTTACTCTTAAATGAACACTGGCCATAATAAAGCTTGACTGTTAAAACCTAAAACATTATATATACATATGTGATAAAAGCATAAATATCTCTATAAGTATTTAACTATTTTATGTATTTTTAGTACATAATAAATAAAAAAAATGGTACTATGGATCTATATGCTATTGATTTATACTTTTTGTACATTATGTGGATCATCAGAAGATAAATACATTATAATATCATCAAACCTAGAAAATGAGGAAGTGTTTCAGCATCGAAAAGTGGAAACTGGTAAATATATTCCAACATGGGATAGTTTAGACAGTCGACCACTTCCAAATTGGTATGATGATGCAAAATTTGGCATTTTTATTCATTGGGGAGTCTTTAGCGTTCCCAGTTTTGGTTCAGAATGGTTCTGGAATAATTGGCGAGGTAACATTATACTTCTCGGTAATTAAAACATTCAAATATAATTTTTTGATTCTTTAACAAACAGTCTAATTTACTACTTCTAGAAGAAAAGAGTGATACCAAGTACAGTGATTTTATGAAACAAAGATATCCGCCAAACTTTACATATCAGGACTTTGCTCATGAATTTACTGCAGAATTTTTTAATGCTACTGAGTGGAGCGAATTATTTGAAGCTTCGGGTGCAAAATATGTTGTACTGACCAGTAAACATCACGAGGGATATACATTATGGCCCTCAAAATATTCCTTCAGTTGGAATTCTATGGATGTAGGACCACAAAGAGACCTCATAGGTATTATGGTGTGCTTTTTAATAAAGGATTTCTGAGTTATAGTGAAGTAATGATTGTAAGATGAAACCATTAATACGTTAAACGCGGAGCTAATTTTGTTTTGCTTTCCAATTCACTTTTTATTTAAATTTAGATGCAAAAATACAACTGTGCATAAGGGATACTCTCGCCGACTTCATTTCTGTTTAATCTGTTTCAATCAAATCTATTAAGACAGTGAACATATTTGTTAATATTGTATGAATTATATATTATATATTATTTTGTAAATTCGATACCATCAGTCCACAGGGACTGGCATAGCGTTTAACATGTTAAGGTGAAATAGATAATTGTACATTGATGTACCTCCTGTCTCGCCTGATGTACTCTCCTTTTGAAAAAATAGACGGTATAATTCTAGTTAATTTGTTATTTTAATATAGTAAATATAAATTAATATTATTAACTTTTTAATTTAGGTGAACTGTCAATGGCGTTGCGAAATTCAACTCATTTAAAATTTGGTCTTTATCATTCTTTATATGAATGGTATAATCCTCTTTATTTACACGATAAAGGAAACAACTTTACGACAGAAATTTTCGTTAAGCAAAAAATAATACCTGAACTACAAGAGATGATAGAAAATTATAATCCAGAAATTTTATGGTCTGATGGTGATTGGGAAGCGTCAGATGTTTACTGGACATCAAAAGAATTTTTATGTTGGTTGTATAATGAAAGTCCTGTGAAAGAAACAGTTGTTGTTAATGATAGATGGGGTGTTAACATACCATGCCATCATGGCGATTTTTATACATGTACTGATCGTTATAACCCAGGAATGTATTACAGTTTACTATTTATCATAACTTCGATATTTTATTTCATTTTAAGTTTCTATTTTGAATCATTAGGTGTACTCCAATCTCATAAATGGGAAAACTGCCTGACTATTGATAGAAAATCTTGGGGTTTTCGTAGAAACGCTCGTTTATCGGAATATTTAACGTTGCCAGAACTGGTAAGAGAACTGGTAATTACCGTCAGCTGTGGAGGCAATGTATTAATGAATGTGGGACCAACAAAAGATGGCATTATTTCTCCAATTTTTGAAGAAAGATTACGTGGAATGGGTATGATAACTATCTTATACGTGTGTTCTTTTTATAATAATAATATAGGTATGCGAGAAACCGAAAATATCGGGTCGGCATGAAATGAGAATTTCAGGACAGGTTTACGAAAATTTCGGCATTCTCAAACACCTCTAGGTAATTACCCAGTTAGCCAAATCTGTTTCGAGCAAATTTTGCGCAATGTTTGTATCACACTTTGCAAGCAAAAGGCTTGTCTATTTGGTACCAAACCCTGCTTGGAGCAGAATTTGGTTCCTATTTTCTATGAATTTTACACCAAAACTTGTCGACAAATTCCGAGCCAAATGCGGAAACAGATGGATCAGAATTTGTAGACAAATGCTATAGCTGATTTTGGAAGTCTGATTCGTCCCCGGCCCTATTTTAATCTAGTTTGAACCATTCGATAGCCTACCAAAAAAGAAACCTTTCTGCCAAGTTTCAGCCCGATACTTCATTTGTAAGGTTAGTTAAAGAGGATAATCGAAAATCCAGTTTTTGTCTCATTTCCCCATTTAATAACCATTTAAAATTCTGAAAAAACTGACACATTTCGGATACCAAGCCACATATTTTAATTCGTTTTCAGATCTCCGACTTTGGAACCGCTGAAGAATTTTTGGAGCAGGTTCGAATCTCGCCGAAATCAAATTTTTTCTTGTTAATCTAATTCCTAACCGTATGATTGTTGTTACACCATTGTAAAAACATTTTTTAATCATGTTTAAACTATTTTTCGGAAAAATATTTTTGAAATACTTCCGGCCTCTAATCATTTTTGTCAGGGTTCGGAATTATTGGTACGCGACGGCCAATTTTCGAAGGCTACGCCTTCTCGACCCGGCCGCGCGAATTTTACTTCGGCGGGATTCGAACCCGGTCCAAAAATTCTTCAGCGGTTCCGCAGTGGGAGACCATAACCGCTGCACCAACCGGCGCCGTTGGAAGTGCATACCTTCGAAATATTCGAATATACCCTGCATATAATTTTCGTTGTTTTTTGTACTACGCAATTTTTTAAATATGGACGATGTTTTGAACTTAGTTTTTCACGGAAAAAATTCCGAAAAAGTGGTTTTTATTTTTTTCAATCATGACGCACCAAATTCAGGAATTTAAAAAAATTGAGTATAATACTTAGGACTATATCTCATTTCTAAATTGAATCTGTTCTGGTGTCTCTTCAATTTCTATATGAAATTTGCATTTTCTCGACATTTTTCGTGTTTTTCGATTTTTACAACCAGAGTTTGCAACGGAAAAATCTGAAAACGATTCAAAATTTGTGGCTTGGTATCCGAAATGTGTCAGTTTTTTCAAAATTTTAAATGGTCATTAAATGGGGAAAACTGGATTTTCGATTGTCCTCTTTAACTACCCTTACAAATTAGGTATCAGGCTGAAACTTGGAAGAAAGGTTTCTTTTTTGGTAGGCTATCGAATGGTTCAAACTAGATTAAAATAGGGCCGGGGACGAATTTGACTCCTAAAACCGGCTATAGCCTTTTGGTGGCAAATTCATAGCAAATTGCTTACAGGGTTAATAATATTCAAATATTTGGTTATAAATATTATATCTTACTTAAATCAAGGTGTCACAAAAAGTATTTGTTTAACAGGTGAGTGGTTAGCAATAAATGGAGAAGCTATTTATAATACTAAACCATGGCATGCACAAAATGACACTTTGACAAATAGTGTTTGGTATACAGAAAGTAAAAATAAAAGACTAATCTATGCACTAATAATTGATTGGCCAAAGGATGGCATATTGCACTTAGGATCTCTTACAATATCTGTAAACACGCAAATATTCATGCTTGGATCTGATGAGCCAATTAAAGTACATAATTTTATTACATATAAGAAATTACCATATAAGAAATTAAATTACAATTAATTGTATCTTTTATAAGTTCTAGAATTTTTTAACTAATACTGTATTTTTAATTTTAGTGGAAACAAAATGGTAAAGAATTAATTATATTTATACCACCAGAACTTCACAAAGGGCAACCAGGCTGGGCGTTGAAAATAAAGCAAAAATAAATTGTATTAATACCCAAATTCAATAGTTTTAAAAATTTTTGCATTTTATTTTAAACGGTGTTTATGTATATTTTATAAATTTGTATGTAAATTAG
This sequence comes from Halictus quadricinctus, assembly GCA_028454245.1. Taxonomy (NCBI): domain Eukaryota; kingdom Metazoa; phylum Arthropoda; class Insecta; order Hymenoptera; family Halictidae; genus Halictus; species Halictus quadricinctus. The sequence continues at coordinate 5,931 of JAQQRP010000296.1, forward strand.
TCTATGGTCACAGTGGCTCCGATATCAGACGGTTCAAAATAGGGAGGAGTACTCCAATTTAGTTCAAAATTGATACTCTGAGATTTTTCGGGTCACTGATTATGAATGTGATATCAAAATTACAAAAACAAAATGGCGGATTTAATATGGCCGATGCGTAACCCAAAAAATTATTGGACTCTCTTGAAAATTAGTATTCCCATATTTCTCGCGCCGTTGTATATGAATATGTCAAAATTACAAAAAACAAGATGGCGGTTTCAATATGGCGGACGGGTATGTAAAAAAATTATGTATTTGATTTCCACAAATATTTGGTAATAAAATGTTTTCGGTAACTCTTATTACGAATATGAACTTAACATTTCAAAAAACAAAACGATTTCAATTTTTGATTAATTCTTTTTAAAGTTTCAAGTTAAAATTTTGATAATAAAATGATCAGATAATGAAATATGTACATATATGTATATATGTATATATCTCTGACAGAAAAACGTATTAAATGTCAGTTGCAACAAAAAAAACATGCTCTGGTATTTTATGAATAAGTAGTATATAAATACGTAGTTTTTAAACTACAGGAAAATATGTTTTACTTTTGGCCACGATTTCGATCCAATTCATCCCTGTCACTTCACTAGTAGCGCGGACGGTAAGAAAATGCAAATAATAGCAGGTAAATGAAACAGAATATCGTTCAACAACCTTCAAAGTTTCTTTAAAAAAAAATGACCGCTTGATCTCGATTGATAGACAAATTTCATTAGAGAAACATAAAATTCAGATACCGCGTCGGACGATGTGGAAACCACTGTGACCTTAGCCTTACAAAAAATTTTGTACATTAACTGTTCCCCTTAAAGTTATCATTTTATAACTGTATACTTTATATTACGTAATTGCAAACTTCTTTTTTGTAACACATAAATGCAAATTCTTCTTCAGTTACTGAATTTGACCTACTTCGTACAAATAAGCACCAAGTAATTTAGTCTGAAATAAAAGTAAACAATTACTATATAATACATTTCTATGAAATGTGTATGTACATCCTTCATAAAAAAGATACTTACACCCTCGATGTAATTGCGGACGTTTAACTTTTCATTCTGAGAATGAGCTCCATCATCACCAGCGCCAACTGGCAAAAGCAGTACATTTTTACCCGTTACTTCTTGGAATGTCAAAGTAACTGGAATTGAACCACCTTCTCGACATAAGTCAGGTTCTACTTTATAAACATGTTTGGTAGCCTTTCGCGCAGCCATATAATTTGGATGATCGGGATTCTCAGACCAAGGTTTTCCTCCATGACCTAAACTAATGTTCATTGCATTTGGACTACCTCTAGCAGCCCACTTTTTATTCAAATATGTCATTACTTTTTCTTCAACTTCATCAGGGCTCATGTCTGGCACCAATCTCATTGAAAATTTACCAATAACTTTTCTTGGAATGACAGTTTTTGCACCTGGTTCACTAAATGCACCTTCTATTCCATGAAGGGATAAAGTGGGTTGTCTCCATCGATGCATTAAAAGCTTGATCTATCAATGTAACATGACACAATAATATCTATGCATTCTTACATTCATACTCACAATTAACTCCTTTATTGATATGGACGAAATATCTCACGTCGCAAAGTCATCCATGAAATTGTATGGACGAAATATCTCACGTCGCAAAGTCATCCATGAAATTGTATGGGCGAGATATCTCGTCGTGCAATGTCGCATCGTAAAATCTTACCATCTTACGAACGACTTTGTGTCGCAAGATACCTCGTCAATGCCAACAAAGGAGTTACAATTAATACCAAGCTATTGAATCATAAAAACCTACCTTATCTTCATTGTGAGCCAGTCTATCAGCACCAACAGATTCTTTAAATTCAGCCACGTCAAATTCTATTGTGTTATAAGCATCCAATTCTTTTGCTGTAATCTTAGCTACATTGTCATATATGCCATCTATTAAGATTTTGCCATTAACATCAACCAATGTATTTAATAAGTAAATTAAGTCTGCCATTGCTTCGTACACAAGTCCACCGAATACACCACTGTGTAAATCTTTAGCAGCACAAGTTACTTCAACATTAAAGTAACATATGCCTCTCAAGCCATATGTAATACATGGTTTTGTGGTACCCAACCAATAATTATCAGATATGCAGACATAATCTACTCCTTGCAAGAACGTATCTTTACGTGCCCACAGAAGGTCGTCCAAACCTACGCTTCCACTTTCTTCCATACCTTCAAAAACAAACTGTAACCAAAATAAAATGGGTACTGAAAGATCACAGAGAAATTGATAACATTTTACAATAACGAAAGTACCTTAAGATTTACTGGAATAGTTGCTCCAATAGCTTTGAAAGCTTGCAGAGCATGTATCCAACAAAGTACAGGACCTTTGTCATCTGTACTTCCACGGCCATATAATTTTTCATCTTTTTCAATAAGAACAAACGGTTCTGTATCCCAACCATCTTCTTTCAATGCTGGTTGCACATCTAAATGCCCATATAAAAGTACAGTCTTTTTCTTTGGATCTAACCCAAGGGTTCCTAACAAAACAGGTGGCAACAGTATTTCATCTCCATTTGGAAGAGTTTCTTTTCCAACATCTGCTAATTCTGTAGTAGCACCAAGATCTTTTAATCTATCTTCCATCCATTTCATCATTTTCACTATCTCATCTCTATGATCTGGCCACGCAGAAACTGATTTTATAGCCACTGCTTCACGTAGGTTATTTATGTATTCTTTTTTATGGTTGTCAATAAAACTAAAAGTTGAAAATGAAATAAAAATTAATTTCACTGTTATGTGTACTTATTTTATTTTGAGTGTACCTATAATGATGTTGTTTAAATAAATACCTGAACAAATTTTTTAGAATTGTTGGAAGATCTGAAGCCATTTTTCTTCTTTTATTCGGTATAAACAATTCCTATAAAACGTTGTCGGCAGTCTGAAAGTGTATTCCAGAAATATGTGTTATATATGTAAGTAATCTTATCACGTGAATAATGGGTTTTGGATAACACTATGGACTTTACACTACCATGTACATAGGTATTCTGATAAAAAAAAAATATGCAAAAATATCATATTTTGTGATAGAAAAACTGACAGGTATATACTACAGTTAAAGTTTATCGTATTCAGAATTAGAATCGTCTAAAGTGGGGGAAATATTATAGTTGGGTAGAAGCTACATACGACAACGTATTACTATGTCAATAGTATGCCTATTAATATTAGTATGTAATATACAGAGGGGTATACCCGTCTATATTTTCACTGCGCGGTCTTAATTTTATTAGAATACCGAATGATTTTATTTAATATTAAACTACACTTTCATGTATAAATACTTATGTAGTTGATTGTACAATCGTAGGAGAATGCAAGATCACGCGGTCACCGATTTGATTGAAATTTTATTCGATAATAGATTTGGTAATTCTGTTAACGAATATATACCATTATTACGGAAGATATTTAATAGTTTCTAAGATTTTTATTATTTTAGATTATTACCATACAGTCGTAATTTTCAGGAATACCAAGTGTCGGTGTCGCGTGACAAGGTGGGCGTGGCGGTAGCGTACCGGAATATGTACTTACATATATAGTATGCCGTTTAGGAATGGCGTACAAAATCATTATTTAATTTATCACAGTGATCGCATAATCACGGTCACGGTCGTGAGTTCAACTTCATTCACGCCGTCATCGTGATTTTCTAATTTATGAGAGTGAATTTGCTTGCTGTCATCCTAATTCTTCATCTCGATTGAATTAGTTCTTGGTTTAAGTAAATCAATTAACTTGCATAAAAATATATATCTATGAATTTGGCACCAAAATTTGTCTACAAATTTCTATTCATCTGTTTCCGAATTAGGCTCGGTATTCGAGTGCAAAGTTTATAGCCAAAATTCCATGCAAAATTGAGGCCAAACCTTAGATTCGTTATAGAGGGCAGTTCGGTCACATTCAATGCGGACCTAACCTTGCTCTAAGAGCAAATATCGGGCAAAATCGGAGCAAAACCTTGTTGTGGGAGGGAAAACGGAATTTTATTTAAAATTCTAAATTATATAATTTGAAATTTTTTCGATAATTATTTAGAATTGCACTCATCTCCGATTTTGATGAAATTTAAATATGTTATAGATTTCGACACTTTGAACAACTTTTTACCGTTCGAATATAGGGGGGTCGCTTTTGGTTTTCGAGATATTCGCAAAAAACTATTGCTAATACTGTATTGAATTTTCTGTATTCTTGCATGCTCCGTGGCGACGTAAGGATGCTCCGGTGGGCGTCTGTTCACTTTTTTTTGTAAACACATTGTGGGGATGAGAGAAAAACAGGGTCTCAATCTATATGAATAGGGTGATACTAATTTTGAAAGACTACTCCTGAATTTTCGTATGCGTGGTAGTATATTGTAGCGCCTGGCTGGGCGCCGGAAGAGAAATCTTCGGCGCATAAGCGTTAAGCAAGATTTATGGTTTGCACGGCGTAAGACCCTATTTTTGAGAAAACGTCTTCAACGATTTTGGCCACTTGTCGGACAGATGTGTCCTTGTAGTTCCTAGCGACGAACTCAATAGCGCAAGTGGACGCCATAAATTGTGGGTAGTCGAAGGGTCTCCAGCTTAGAGTATCCCAGTGATGCGTGCCGCTTTCTATCAGCCGGGAAAAGCTGAGCCCGGTTCACGTAAACCAGCGGTCACGTACCGCACTTAGCGTTAGGCCCGGAAGACACCCCACGGCATCACCAAAATTATATTTTTAAGAAAATCTATGCGCTCACTCTTCTCACGCACGAGGGGCGTGGAACGTGGGCGTGGAACGTGGGCGTGTTAGGCTAAATTCACTGATCGGAAGGGTTCGTCGAAAGGACTTCCACCAAGCAGTTGATAGGTATTCTTCGGGATATAAGCAAGCGAACTATCGACGCGAGAGGAGTTGAGCTGCGTAGTACGCTTCTATCCCGGTCGTATCAGCGACATTTTTGTACATCTACAAATAAACGTCTCGAAGGCATTCGCCTGCGATAATCACATCTTACAATATTATTATATTACCGTTATTATAGTAAATATTATATTAAAATAAAATTTTTTATTTATTCTGTACTTGCTGTATTATTGTAGAATTTAATTAAAATATTTATATTTGCAGTTAGATTTTTGTAATAAGTACATTCTTTCTATCTGAAAAGATAGCAAGATGTAAAGAGAATCAAGTTTAAACATCGAAGTCTAAACATCGAAGTCAGTCCGTTTCTTCAAGCGGTTGTTCGATATATCCTATATCCTAAATCTTGTCAGGTCGCCCTGATTTTCGCTCTGGTCCAACGGGTGAAAACCTGGTCGACACCGGGTATTTACAGGCTAGAAGGCCGGGCCACGTTCGGCCGCGTAATACGCGGTCCATCCGGGACAAACGGCAGCTCGCAGATCCGATTTTCGCGGTGGAGTTTTCGGTTCGGAACAATGATCGGGCGCCAGGCACTCGCAAGTGCCACGCAAATAATCTCTTCTAAGACGCGAAGCCCGGGTCAGGGTTGTACGCGGTAGGCGTGCGAGACGTTCCCCGCGGCGGGATGGTTTCTCACAAGAAATAATAGTCGGGGATCGGCTTCTACTTTCATTTAAGGTCGCCCTAAACAAGACAGGCAAGATGCCGAAGTTGTTTGGGCTGTCAGATTCAAGAACACTGGTTAGAAATTTGCCGGTCGAGAATTGGTCTTCGTGCTCGAAATCTTTTCGACGTCGCCCCGACGTCTTTGGGGCCATAACTTTGAACGTCCAGCTGGCCTTTCGAGAGCACGTTGACACGTTCCCTGCTGTGCATGGCACAAAAAAGAATGTTTTTAGGGGCTCCACAGCTCCTTAGGTAAACTATCGGTATCTCTCCTCTACAACATCATGGGGATAGGAATCGTCCCTGTCACTTGGTGAAACAGCATCACACATCCTTATGTTATACGTAAATTACACAATTTTTTAAAGGAAATATCCAAATTAGGAAGGGGACCATTCCATGTGAATTAAATCTTTTTTTTTGGGACCATGTTTCGAATTTGGATGAAACTGAAAGATTGAGTCATCATTTTGTAATCTTCGAAATTGTTTAAAGGATACGGACCATCAAAGTTTGCTATTTGGGATGAGTTTTACGAAAACTGCCTACACAACACATTTTATACCACAGTTATTATTAAAGATAAAAAACATTTTCTTTTTTTAATCACCATCGCAAAAGACTGTTCTTTTTAAATAATTTATTATTTTATATTCGAATGTGATTTCTTAATGCAAAAATATTACTAATAT
>JAQQRP010000297.1:0-12299 GCA_028454245.1 Halictus quadricinctus
TTAACCGAAGCAGAAAAATTAGATTTTCTTACGGCCACGCGCTGCCACGTGTGCGAAAAACCGTTCAACGACTGCGACGAAAAAGTTCGCGATCATTGTCATATCACGGGCGCGTATCGCGGTCCGGCGCATAACGTTTGCAATTTGAATTACCAATCTTCGTACGTAATACCGGTGATTTTTCACAATTTGTCTGGTTCCGACGCGCATTTTATCATCAAAGATTTGGCAAACGCGTTGAAGGGGTAGATGGATGTGTTACCGTTGACGAAAGAGCGGTACATCTCGTTCACGAAACACGTTCACGTCGAGAACGACGGGAGGATAAAAAGAGATTACAGGAAGTTGATAAAGTTTCGATTCATCGATTCGTTCAAATTCCTGAATTCTAGTCTGGACAAGTTATCACCGTATTTGGGCAAGTGTAAATTGCGCGTCGTACGAGGCGAATTTGCACATCTTTCCAACAGCGATTTCAATCTTTTAACGAGAAAAGGTGTTTTTCCGTACGACTATTTAACGTCGTACGATAAACTAAACGAGGAGCGATTGCCGCCGCGTGAAGCATTTTACAATCGGTTATGCGCCAGCGAGATATCCGACGCCGATTATCTTCACGCGAATACGGTTTGGTCGCGTTTCGCTATAAAGACGTTAGGACAGTACAGCGATTTGTATTTGAAATTGGACGTACTGTTGCTGGCGGATGTTTTCGAACATTTCTGGAGCTGTTCACCGACGTGGACATGCTATTGTTCGTGGAGCGTGGAATACGCGGCGGACTGAGTCAATGTTCTCACAGGTATGCGCGCGCCAATAACAAATATTTACCGACAACGTACGATTCGAGCGAACTGTGCACCTATCCAATGTATTTCGACGTTAATAATTTGTACGGTTGGGCCATGTCACAACCTCTACCGCACAGCGGTTTTCGCTGGGTGGACGATCAGACGCGTATAGATAATTTTAGCGCCGAATCTATTCCAATCGACAGTCCCGTAGGTTACATTTTGGAGGTGGATTTGGAGTATATGCGCGAAATTCATGACGCTCACGCGGATCTTCCGTTTTGTCCGAGTCATGACACAGCGACGCCGACTCGAGCCAAAGGAAGTTGTTGGCAACGCTTCGCGATAAGGAGCGATACGTTCTGCATTATCAATATCTGCAACAAAGTTTGCAACACGGTTTGAAATTGAGGAAAATTTATCGAATTTGATATCGATTTGAACACGAAATTGCGTGCCAACGCGAGCAACGATTTTTCGAAAAATTTGTTCAAACTAATGAATAACGCGGTGTTCGGAAAGACTATAGAGAACGTTCGAAATCACGCGAACGTGAAATTACTCTCTCGATGGGAGGGTAGACACGGTGCCGAGCGATTGATAGCTAGACCGAATTTTCACAGTTGTACGAACCGCCTTGTCGTTGTTGTAAGGTAGCGCCTAACACGAAATCGGATGCGTTTACCATGATTGCGAGCCGCGAATCGTCCGACGGATGTGCCAATAATGCTGCGTTCGCCAAGGCAGTCTTAAGCCCTTCTAAGGCAGACTCCGCTTCGCTCGTCCACTAGACGGGAGCATTGCTCTTCAGCTTGCTTCCCTGTAACAGTTGATTAAACGGAGCCTGCAATGAAGCCGAAACCGGGTGTGAATCTACGGTAAAAATTGACCATACCCAAGAACCCCCGCAGTTGCTTAACCATTGTGGGTTTTGGGTACTCTTGAATGGCTTTGACCTTCTCGGCCAGTGGTCTGGTACCCTCGGCGCTGACCTCATACCCTAGAAACTTTACCCGCGATTCCGCGAACACGCACTTGTTCGGATTGATTACCACGCCATACTCCTGAAGATTCCTGTGCTCCGCCTTACATCTCGACGCCACCAAAATGTCGTCGAGATATGCGTAGCAGAAATCAAGTCCCCTTATCACGGTATCTATAAACCGCTGGAAAGTCTGCGCAGCGTTTCTCAAGCCGAAGGGCATGACTAGATATTCAAACAATCCGAACGGCGTCGTTATCGCGGTTTTCGGGATGTCATCCAGATGGACTGGAATTTGGTGGTAAGCTCGTACCAAATCTATAGTCGAAAAAATTGTCCTTCCGGATAACATCCTCGAAAAATCCTCAATATGAGGAATCGGGTAACGGTCGGGGACTGTGCGAGCATTGAGCAATCTGTAATCTCCGCAAGGTCTCCATCCGTTGCCCTTCTTCGCCACCATGTGAAGGGCTGAAGCCCACTGGCTCTTAGAAGGACAGATGTAGCCAAGATTTAACAGATCCTCAAACTCTGCCTTGGCGCTTTTAAACAGTTCCGGTGATAACCGGCGCGGTTTGCTAAAAATCGGAGGACCGGGTGTCGTAATAATGTGGTGTACCACGTCATGCGTTACTTGCCGTTCGCTGCATATGTTCGGGCGCCAAAGGGTTGGGAATTCCGCCAGGAGGTCTTGATACCGCGAGTCTCCAACGATCGCCTTGACTGATGGCATCTCCACCGCGGCGATTCTCCCAGTTGTCGCCAAGGTTGTCATCTCGTCCAGGAGTCGTCTGCCTTTGAAGTCCACCAGTAGTCCGTAATGGGAAAGGAAGTCGGCTCCGATAATGGGCTTCGACACGTCTGCGATGTGAAGCTTCGTCGGAGACCCAGATCGAGGTTCGCCGGCTTCAATCCGTAGGTGTTTATTACGGACCCATTGGCAGCAGACAGTTCGTATTTTTCCTTGGACAACCGACCCCTTATGTATGCTCGAGGGTACACGCAGAGGTCCGATCCTGTGTCAATGAGATACTCCTCGTTGCGTGTCCGCTCTAGCATGAAAAGGCGGCAGTTACGTGGGCCATCACTGACTGCCGCGTTCAGTGGAGGGCACTTGCGTTTCCCGAACCGAACGAGCACGACGGGCGACACTTCGTCGACCGCGTACCAAACACCTGGTGGTACCAACGATGCTCCTTGTTTCTAGGCGATGTACTTCGCCGTCGCCTTCCAGACTTCGAGCGACCACGGTAGCTGAATCCGCCTTGAATCCGCGGAGAACGCGACCGGCTGAGTTCGGCTACTCTCAGCTCTAATTTTTCCAGCCTGTCTATGAGTATCTCCGTGGGGTCCTTCTTCGTTGTCGCAACGCTGGCCACTTGACTCTGCGCGGTCCCTTCCTGTATTTGGTCCGCGATCTCTGCAAGCTTTGTGAGCGGTAGGTCTGTTTGGGCGTTGACGTTAGGTGTTAGGCGCCCTGGTCATCGCTGGCAACCTGCTGGCCCATAGCATCCTCAGGAAATCGTCGGACACTGTCTTTCCGGCGAGGTTCTACATATGGCGCAGGAACTGCGATGCAGAACGGTCGCCGATCTCCTCCTTCTCCAGAAGCTGCAAAATCCTCCTGCTTTGCGACGAGGATAGGCGCTGGATGAGCTCCCGCTTCAGCGTCTCGTACTTGTCCGTTGCTGGAGGTGTCGCAAAAATGTCCTGCACCTCTAACGCATATTTCGGTTCTAACTGTGACATCACATAGTAGAACTTAGTCGCGTCTACCGTAACGCCATTCAGTGCGAACTGAGCCTCTATTTGGTGGAACCAGACGGCTGGCTGTTCCGGCCAAAACGGCGACACACGGATACTGACGCGGCACACTTCTGGCATCGCACTACCGTTACTCGTATTGTCAGGATTCATCTTAAATGTCTATCGGCACGTTGTGTCCAAAACAAAAAAAAAAAAAAATAAAAACTACACTACACTAAACTAACTAAAAAATTGTCTGCGAACACTATGTCTAATTACCGCACAGCATAAGGATCACGTCGGATGGTCACCAATGTGGGTAAGGTCTGTTAGTGAATGATCGACACTTTTACTGGCGAACTGACTTTAATCTGTATGTACACTTAATGTTCGCGTCTTTACAATTTTCGAGGTGTGTCTATGGACGACGCTCGACGACTCTGTGTGTGTACAATTTTCGAAGTATCTTTCTAGACGACTTTCGACTGACTGCTTTAAAACTTACTTCTAACGCCTTCGTTTGCCCTGGTAAAAATCCTAAACAACCCTGATTGGCTAACCCACGCTTTGGGTCCTTCCAATCAGAGCTGTTCTTTTTTTTTTGTCTCACCCCTGTTCCTTCCGCCCTTGGCGTGTTTGTTTTCGGAACGGCGAGGTGATCGCAGAAGATGATGGGACTTTCCTCCGGGCCACCCACGCCTGACCCACGTGTCGATAGACCGTTGGGTCTGCTTCAAGTGCCCTTCAGTTCGTCTCTTAATTTACGACGGTCTCAGTTTGCTATTGAGGACTTTGGGACAAAACTCTAATAAATATGTTTCGACTAGGTCTGGAAAATGTCCACTCAAAAATAGCTTCGTCGAACGAGAGTCGTAAATTACGTTGGCCGTTTGCACGAAAGAAAAACTCTTTTGTGTGTGTACGACCGGACGCTACAGCTTATTAAATTTTACAAACCCGTTTACATAGGCATGTCCGTATTGGATATACCTAAATGCCATTTGTAAGACTTTCATTACGGTTATATGTATCCAAATTTTAAAGAAAACTGCAAGATTTTATACACGGACACGGACAGTTTGATATACGAGATCGTTTGCGACGACGCGTACGAGCTGTTGAAACGCGATATCAATCGATACGATACAAGCAATTATGCCGAGAACAACGCGTACGGCATCCCAATTGCGAACAAAAAGATGCTGGGATTGATGAACGGTGGCAAAATTATGACGTAATTCGTAGGGTTTCGCTCGAAAATCTATGTGACTCGCGTGCGCGACAGCGAGGACGCGTGCTGCGAAACCAAAAAGATAAAAGGTATCAGAACGAATGCCACGGCTAGGAATATAAGTTTCGAAGACTATATCGAGTACCTTCGTAATTATACGGAGAAGAGCGTTAACAATAACCGTATAATGTCCGTACAGCTTCGGGTGTATTCGGTATCCGAAATGAAATTGGCGCTGAGTCTGTACGACGATAAACGATACATTTGCGATAATTTGGCCAATACTCTTCTTTGGGGACATTATAGTATCACTGACGACGACGACTTCCTTTGAAATAGGAAGCGGTAAAGTTATTAGCGAGAAGACCGCTGCAACTGTAGAAATCAGATCCTTCAGATTATCTCGGAGGGTGGGATTACATCAGCATTGTCAGCGAAAGCTATAACACGATTAACGCGTTACACAAAACGAGGTTTATCGAACGTTCCGCTTCAGAAAGTATCGCACACGCGGAGCAGTAAAGATGCGTCGCAACCGATTGAACATGGACGAGTCGCGAGCCGCCACGACTGCGAAAAGGCAAAGAAACGCGACGTACTTAAGTATAAGAAAGATAAAAACAAAAATATGAGAACGTTCAACTTTTAAAAATATAAAATTGATTGCAGGATTTTTCAACAATCGTCACAGCCACCGCCGTAGCCGCCGTCACAGCCACATTCGGTGTCGAGTAGTTCGCGCGGTGCGCGGATCCTGAGCCGAAGATATTCTCTTGCCGGCAATTAATTCAAATGGCTGGAAATTAGCGTGCGCGTCGACGTGGATATTGTTGCCGAAGTGGCTGTAGGAGATAACCGCGGCAACGGGATCACGATCTCCCCGAACGCGTGGATCGAACTGATGCGCACGAAGGAGTATTTGTCCGATCTGCTTTCGTCCGCGAGGAACGGGGAAGAAGAAGACCAATGTCGAAAGATTGGGGACAATTTAACGTTGCATATAGTGGACCTCGATGGAATGTGTCTTGTGAAATTATCGAGTCCGACGGTATCTTTGTTCGTGACGGAAAAAACTATGCACAACTTATACGATCTAGAGTTCTGTGTGCGCAATATGTATTCGCGGTTGACGAATGAAGTTCCCGTGATCGTGCAAAAATTCGTAAATTTTGCTGTTGCGGCGCAAACCGTCCCCGTCCGGAACCAATCTTTCGATCGGAGTTCGTTGATCGAATGCGAACTGGCGGCTTTGTGCGCAGACGCGATCGAAACGCATAGACGTTTTTTCTGTACATTTTTTTTCGGCAATAAATTATTGGCTTTTTCATATGTTTCAACAATTATTTTTATTCGATAAAAATACATACATTTTTTTATATAAGTAATTTCAGATGATTTTTTGAACGATATTCGTCAGTGGGTTGTACTCCACGATACTGTCATGTATTATCAAGCAGTAGGCGGTCGTTGATGGAGGGACATCGGCTCGACATTCGAATTCGATTCGTACATCGATCGTGGCGTTTGTAAGTGCTTCGTTTTGTCGGGAACAATCGAGAACGATGAGCGGGGCGTACAGCAGGAAATTCGCAACGTCGAGTAGCGCTTCGCCGTTTCCATAGTACGATTCTTGGAATTTTGCGTACATATCGTAGAGCAACGCGTATTTACCGTTCTTGAAATCAATGTTCAAATCATCGTACGGATAGGTTTCCGAGTTCAAGTAAAGTCGAATATTGCCTAACGCGCAATGATCGAATCGCGTAGCCTTTTTCGTTACGCTGTTCCGTCGATCGGTTTGCAAAGCGAATATCACGTATCGCGGTTTTTCCATTTGCGTTTCGTGGTTGCCTACGGTAGAGGATACTCGTACAGATCATGCTGATCGGTCGAAAGCTCATGCTGATCGGTCTGCCTCTGTCTAAAATACGTAACATCGACAGTTTATGTATTTCGTCCAGTGTGACATGTGGCATTCGCCATTGAATTTTGTGCAGATCTAGAACGGGCTTCGCGTTGTTGGAAGAGCCGTGCAACGCGTTCGCGTCGGTACGCGAGTGTATCAGAATCAACTTGTGTCGGGCGTTTATTACAACGCGTTTTTAGTCTTCGCAAAAGCCCAATAACATGTTCATAGGTACGCAAAAATTGAAATTTATCGCCGCCGTGGTCGTGGCCGTTGGCTTGGTGCTGTCGTTGCCGTACAGCCACCCCGCATTGGACAACGCGACGCTTCTCGTCTTGGACAGACTTACGTAATTCTTCAGGGTTGTCGTTGTGCCGGGATTTCTGGACCGATCGATTTCCACTCCGTTCAATTCGTAGCGTATTTCCTCGAACATGAACGGGACGGTATTGTTATCAAGACTCACCGTGTCGATGCGAGATTCTTCGGCCGGTAATTCGAGTTTTCCCGGTAAACTAAGTTTTCCCTCGACGTATAGGAAGCTTCTGCAGGGGAGCGTGTACAGATCTTGCTGTTGAATGGGTATCCTTATCTCGTCGTTGTTTCCAAACGTCGTGTTGGCGTACGGATTGTACGTGTGCAGCTCGATCTTCGTTATACGATTGTCAAAGATCGGTGCTTTGGAGATGTTCAAAATCTCGTCGAACATGGTTCTTTCTCTCTCTCTGTCTCACTCACTCACTGTTTAGATGTAGATTTAGACTGTAGAATCGACGCGTTCTCTTTCACAGTTAGTTTCCCACGAATCGATGCGCTGCCGTCCTCGTTCAACGTGTGAAATGCCGTATTGTTATGAATTAGCATTGCCTCGTCGAAAGTGTAGAAAATCGATCAAACGTCCGGATTGGTCAACTATGCGAATCTTTTCATGGTGTTGATGTTCGCCCGTAGTATCAGCGGATATTCGTTATCGGGGGAGGGGGACGATTCGTCGGCATTTTTGGGAGGAGGATATCGCGCGCGTATCTCGTGTCTCAGGTACTCGTTGATTGCCTCCAATTCGTACGAATCGTCCGCGATGACAATCTCCTCGTCCTTTTCGCCAAAGTAGAATCGATTGTTCCCGATGTTGGCGCTGATGTTCGGTATCGTGTAATAAGTTTGCAAGTTGAGCAATCTAGCTCGTACTCGCCGTTGCTCAGATCTATGGGGGGAAAGTACTTGGACGACAATGTGTTGCTTCTTCCCGACAACGTGAACGTGAACGACTTTTTCCCATCCATCGGATGTGGCGGAGAGAGGAGTTTGGGAAATTTAAGTTTCTCGAAGAAATTTCACGCACAAGTAGTTCTGAAAACGTTTGTGATTATACGAGATTGTTGTCGTCGCGTTCGATCCGAAGTAACTAATCAACGCGATCGGCGGGCGAAGATTGCCGAAACTATCGAAGTAGTTGACGCGCGAGCCGCGTTTCACATGTGCGACCCAATGCGTTCCCGGCCCGCGACTATCGTCCAGATTGACGATACCTCACTCGTTTATCCATGGTCGCGTCGGTAAATTGTCGCGCATAAAAACTCCGCGAAAATGTGGCAATGCTTTACAGATGGCGATTAATTCGATATCCGTCGTTGCAGACGTTTCTTCGAGTTTTTTTTTTTCTTAGCTTCCCCCAAGCCTTTTCCATGCTTGTACGGCGCGAGACGCATCCCGCGACCCTCCATGGCGCGATTGTGTCGCTGGACTTTCTCCAATTGTTTCTTCGCGGTTTTCACGGCGTTTATCGCTTTGGCTACCCCTGCGGCGCCACCCGTCAATGCTCCTATAGCCGACAAAGCGGGCAAGAGCAGCGGCAGAAAACTACCGCGTTTGGCGATCGGGAGAATTCGCGTTTTCTTCTTCTTCTTCTCTTGCCCTCGTCTCTGCTGTCCCCACAGACCCATACCTAATTTCGTTTTAGCTTTCACGGCGGTCAACACGGCGGTCGCGGTGACTTTTTCTCCGAACCTCGCGTCTTTGGCCGTTATGCGCTGTAGCACGTGTTAGCGACAGTTTGTTTTTGAGAGAAATCGAAGGCAAATAGCCCGACGCTAGTCCGCTTTCGGTTAATTTATGGTAGGGTCGAGGGTTCGCGTAGCCTCTCGAAGCCGTAGTTCCTGTCGATGGACAAACCCCAGATGATGTCTGACAACTCGAAGTTGTTCAGGTACTCGATGGGGCGCATTCGTTGACACATGTTTGGAAAGTTAGGAATCTGTAAGTATGGCAGACGACCCGACGTCGTACTGCTATCTTAAAGAACAAAGATAGTCCTTATGAAGGATCTGGCCACGGAGTGGGGGAAGGCAGGGGTGCTCTGGTAAGAGGACTGTGTTGGACCGCTCAGCACTTACCCCAGAACCTCGGAAAAGGGCAGCCCATACGAATTTTTCTAACACACGCGATCCGCCAAACCGTTGTCGGCCGCGTGACGATCGTCGATATCTTTGTACCGCGAATACGCTACGTCGTGTTCGCGACAGGCCGCGACCAGGACCGTAGAATTGATAACCGGGGATGTGGAATTCGACCTGCAACGCGTCTACAGCTCTGTTGAAGAGTCCCTTGCCCGTAGTAGTACACGGGCGAAGTTTCGCGCGCATAGACTATTTTCCAGCCCTACCTTTAGAAATAGATTTTTTCGGAGGGAGGGAGGGGAACACGAACAACGACTGATACCGAAGGTATTCCAGCTCTCGTATAAATACTACGCGCCCCTCCCCTCCATCAAATTAATCGGAGTATGCGTTTCGTGAGACAACCTTTGAATATTCGTGTTGTTCCGACGTGTCGCGGCGAGCTTGCCGACGAGACGATGAGGAAACACGGCTCGTTGTTACCTCGCGACGTACGATGCGTGATAAACGGTCCGTCGGGATGAAGTAAAACGAACGTTATGATCAGCCTGCTGGAGAGCGCGAACGGACTACGATTCGCGAACGTTTACGTGTACTCGTAACGCTCGCAGTTGCTCGGTAAGAGTCGAGAAAGTTGTATCGTGTGGAGATTGTAAATCTCTCTCTGGGAACGATATGTCCTCGTCGCCCTCGTCCTCGTCGTCCTCATCATCCTCGTCGTCGTCGAAGGATATTGGGAACGAGAAACGGGGAGCTTCGATCGCGAAAGAAATAGCAAAGGTCGGCGATATTATACGTAAAAAGTACCGAGCGTTGAAACTTGGAAAAATGGCGACCGAGACGAATTTGCAAACGACTTTACGACCGATCGTTGAACCGTTGAAACAGCTAGTACAAAATACTACTACAGAATCAAACGATGATGCGCTCCCGAGTATCAAGGAAACACCTGCAACCGCGAAAAAACGTGGACGAGAATTAAATAAGAAGAAAGGGAAGAATGGGAAGAAGAAGAGAACGAGCGACGAAGCCGATTTAACGCCGCTACCAACGCGACATCCGAAGAGAAAAATTAGTTTTTTCGATGAGGATGATGAAGATGTTAACGAAGATGAAGATGAATCGATGGTACAGCAGCAGCAGCAGCAGCGTATCTTCGAATCGCCCGCAACGAGCGTGATATCTTTGGAATCGTCGATGCGTAATATTTTTGAGAATCCGGAAACTCATCGAGAGGAAAGCGAACATCTGTCCGAGAATCTCGGACCTTTGGCGCGCGAATACATACATAAATTTTTTACCGGGCCGACGAAAAATTCCGACAACGTGTACGGAGTGTATCTCCGAGATGACAACCTGATGCTCGGAAATAGCACGTTCGACGTGAACAGCCAGGACGATATCATCGTTAACGGGGTAAAGTATCGAGGAACTCGCGGCCTTTACGAATAGATATTCAATAGAATACCCGACGAGAGGCTGTACACCGAGGACGATAAGAAAGCTTACAAAAGAATTCTCATTCTCACGCATGCGCATCGGCGGGGGAATCAGATAATGGGGAACAAAGGCTACAAGTATAAAAAGATTATAGGACCGATGTTTTCGGGGTCGCAAAGCGGGAAGGGAATGAAAGTCCCAACTCGTATGCGTGTAACCAACAATCCGATCGATTACGTGCATTGGGACGATCCGAACGAGCTGGTCGATCGTCTGAAATTGTTAACGTCTTCGACGAATGCCGGTCATTCCGGTCACAACAACGAAGTAATCTCAATAATCGAAGAACTTCGCGAAACCGGTATAATTATAAATTAAAGCGTAGGCGCGTTCGTCGAATCAGTGACGAGTGATATGTTCGCTGCATGGTTACGGCTCGATAAAAGTACGGGAAAAAATGTCTATCGACAAATCTGGCATGACGTTTTGCGAAGCGAACAAACGCGAGTCGACGAACGTTCATTCGATTTTCTATCCGACGTTTAAAAGTTTCGTGCGCGACAACGCTATATGTTTGAGCAACGAGAACGATGGTGGTGTCGGGGGTGGCGTTAAATCATACGATGCGAAAGGTGCATGGATCGGACGCGTGGCGGAACCCCGGGCGAACGACCACGCGACTAGCAAAGTATACGTGGATACGCTCAACGCGAGTCTAAAGTCCAAGATCCTTGGAAAACTGACAGAAGAGCCGAAAACCGTCGAAGAGACGTTAAAGTCCGAAATACAGACTAAGATACATGACGTTCCACATGATGTTAACACGAATATGAGATTATACGATTCCATCATCGGCGAGATCAACGCGGAAATCGATAATTTGGATGCGTCGCAAACGCAAAATGACGGGGGAAACCTTGAAGTAGAAAATAAAAGACGAGGCGGACAACGTCGTCGACGATTGGCTAGCGAATTTCGGAATAAGCTTACAGGACAAAATTAAAAAATTAATTCGCGAACACGTCGATCAGCTTGGAGAGAGTACAGTACCTGTACCTCTACCGTACCTGTACCTGTACCTGTACCTGTGTTATCCGTATTATCGATACGATAGTATTCGTCTTTAAAATGACATCAATCGTGCTAACCTTGAAAATCTGTTTTTAAAACGGTGGAATGGTGTCGTTGTATCGAGCTTGAAAATGTGCAAAACAATTCAATTTAGTTGACGACGATGAGCAAAGAAGACGTGGGGGAGGAGCTGCATGCTCTGGCGAGACGATTCTTCCTCCGTAGACGGGTGATTGTGCGAGGATTCGACGATCTGTGGAAAGCCGATATCGTCGAAGTTCAGTAATATGCGCGAGACAACCGGAGACATCGATACATTCTCACGATAATCGATGTATTCAGTAAATATGCGTGGGCGGTTCCTTTGAAGAGCAAAAACGCGAGCGACGTGTGCAAAGCTTTCGCGTCGGCGTTAAAGAAGGATGGCAGGGCGCCGAACAACTTGCAGACCGACATGGGAAAAGAGTTCTACAACGCAACGTTTCAAGAATATCTGAAGAAACGTAACATCAACAATTATTCGACGTACAGCACCATGAAGGCTTCCGTCGTGGAACGTTTCAATCGCACGCTGAAGAACCGCATGTGGAAATTCTTCTCGTTGAGCGGAAAATATCGCTGGATCGATACGCTTCCCACGCTGATCGATGGCTACAACAATCGGAAACATCGTACCATCCGTATGCGCCCGTGAATCGCAAAAATGCCAAGCATCTTTTGTCCACCGTGTACAACA
>JAQQRP010000299.1:0-12290 GCA_028454245.1 Halictus quadricinctus
AATATACATATACGTATGTAAATATCGTCAGAATGCAGAATTATTTTTGAGAATTCAGTTGCTTAATTCAGTTGCAAAATTATTATCATTAGCAGAATTCCCAACAGCTAATAGCATCATCGGCACAATAATTACAATACTGGAATAAAAGGAAAGTTTCCCAATCTTACATGGGATGTAAGAATACTGTTACCGTGACATATACTATAGATACAAAATTTTAAATATTACTTCCCTTCACGTTTCTATATATCCGACGAAATATAGTTAGAATAAAATATAATTAAAAGAAAAAGTTTCAGTTCAAGAAACTGTCTTTCTTTCTTTGCAAGATTAAATTTATCATAATGAAGGTATTAATATTATTTATCTTTCTAACTTCCGTTTTTCTAAATTACTTTTTAATTCTAGTATAAAGTTTTGTATTTACCTTTTGTATTTTTTATCTTTTTATCTTTTTTATCTTTTGTTTTGTTTTTTTTTGTCTTTGTTTTCTAGTTTAGTTTTTTTTTTGGTTTTGTATTTGTAGAATGATTCACGAATGAACTATTGAAAATATGGGAAAAGACTAATAATAAATTGTAAACTGCACAAATCGTGAAATTGACTGAACAATATAATTTTATTAACTCATTCCTGAAGTCAATTTTAATATTTATTTAACAACTAAACTTATCCGGAAAAGAATTTTATGAATAAAACTGATACTATTCCTTTACAGTTCACGCGTAGTCGGGGAAATTAATCGAATTGCAAAATTCTATAGTACCTCTTATAATTTTATGAAAATTTGTCTGTGGATGTATTGACACAGCAGAATACGTTTCGAAGTTACATAAACTAGAACTTATTTTCCCCTTATTTCTCCTCGATCCCCTGGTTGTTTAACTTGCAAAAATCAAAGATCGCAAATGTCGATGCAGTTTTAATTTATTATTAGACAAGAATAGTGTATTTGCCGAAGATATCGTTCATTCATAAGAAAAGTGACATAAGTCAAAAAAAAGGTAATTCTACAAGAGAGCCATTTAAAAATTACGTAAAATTGCCAACTTTTTGTTCTTATACTGGGTTAATTGTCATGTACATTAGTTATAAAGTACACCACAATTTATATATTAATGATTATAATTTTTTTTATAAATATATTTTGAGTTATGAAGTTTTTCCTGCGAATAATTTTTGAAAGGTTGAATTAGAGTTGTGGAGTTTTTACTGTGAAAATTTAAAGTCACCTCAAAGCTAGTGAGCCTATAAAAATAATTTTATAAATTGTTGAGTTGCGTCACTTTTCTTATGAATGAACGATATGAGTGTGAAGTAAATCAAAAGACAACTATACGAAAGTGTAGTAAACTATACAGTACATTGTATAATGATATTAGTAGATATAATAAAATATATGCATCTACAACACAGTTCAACGTAACTGCAATAAAAGTGGCCTAAGATTTGTGTACAGTACTGTACATATTGTATTAATAATTTTGATCGATCGACGTATAAGCCATTCAGCTACAAACAGTGAAAATAAAAAAAGAAAAGATCAGTATACATGGATAGTCGTTTAGTGTACGGCACAAAAGAAGTTTAAAAAAGATCCGCTGAAATCAAATGGGAAAGGTCAACGAAAAGATCCACGAAAAGGATCGTTGAAAAATCGATCGTGAGGAAGGTGTTCGGCCACTTCCTTTTTCTTCGTCCTGCAGTTCTGTGAAGAGGAGACGGCTGTTTTCTCATACAGATGAGCTGGTCAAGTGGAAAGTGGTAGTGGCATCGTCGCTTCGCGGGAAAGACGTCAAACCGCTTCCTCTTCTTTATCTTACTGGTTCTTCGTGCCTACGCTGATGGCGAATTCCCCATGCGAATCGAACGGCCAAGCGAAGTATGTAGTATCGTCGGGATACCCCACTACCGTGAAACTTGCAACGAGCCAAGGCAAGGACGCATCGTGCACCATCGCCGAGATTCTTAGGCAGCTTTTTTAACAAACCGGTCGACGGATAAGACGGTGCTTATTGAGGCGGCTATCGGTCCAGATGCTCGGGTTCGGCCCGGGCATATACAGTTAAGCGCAACACGAAAAGAATATAATGCGATTCGATTTATCTCCGATCTGGGAATCATCTTCGACCGAGCCTCTTTGCAGTGCATGTAAGATTTTCGGCGAGACAACGTGTAAATAACATTGAGAGAACTTGGAATTCTAGGTCTCGATCGAACCTTCAATCTCGACGCAAAACATGCTCTTCCTTCGAAATAGTGTTTTGTCATTTCGCGTGGAAACAATTTAGTGTTTCTGGTGGCCGCTCCAGTGACTTTTGTGCTTCTGTGAAATTTTGTGGATGGCGATTTGTTCGAGGCGAACGAAAAGATGAAACGAAACAAGGAATGAGTGCCCATCGGCAAAGTTGACAAGATAGCGTGTGTCTAAGTTGCTCAAGGTTGGTAATTGAAGGACATAGAGCTTTGACCTTGAGAGAGAACAAGTTTTACTAGTTAAGTATAGCGTATATTTCGTCAAGGAAACGATGAACTTCGTGGAGTTTTCTTAGTTGCTCAAGGTTGATGATTGAAGGACATCGATCTTCAGAAAAACAAGTTCAGCATACGAGTACTTCTGCTAAGGAAACGGTGGAATTTGCGGCGGTTTCTCTGTACACGATAATTATGCGTGAAATTGCGACGTTGAGTCTTTCAGAGAGGTTATCGCGCCAAAGTAAACATTCTGCATATTCGTGATTGCTGAGTTTTAATAAAAGTTTCGAAGCTTTGGTGGGATATATCATGAATTTATCGATAGCGTAGTCTAACATCGTTCACGGTCATCGCGTTATGAAATCATCCGCAGTTGTAATCGAACGTGCAAATTATTTCATTTTGTCCACGCGTATGTCAGTTCCTGTAGTATCGATTTGCGAATAAACATTACGAGGCGTCTCGTCGCTCAGGCTCACTTATAAACTATTATTGGGTTGTCTCATTAATTGTTGGACAACACTTTTGAATATTTTAATTGAAGACTTATTATCTCGTGCTATAGAGCTCCAGAATGTTTACGCTCGTTATCAAGACTGTGTTGCTGGTGAACTTCCTTCGGCTATTCATCGATGCGGCCGATCCAACAAACTGCATTCCCGATTACTTCCGATACATTCATAACGATGAGACGAATGAATTCAGTGGACGCATTGAGATACCAGTTCCACCAAAGGGAGTGGCCTTACAAATCAGTGTCAGTTTAAGCATTGCTATTGCATTGCCCACGGTAATGGAATTTTCAAATGCCACTTTCGCAGTACAAATATTCATTTACTACAGTGCTGGGCACGGTTAGGGCCCCTCAAACGCTTGTTCCCCCACCAATCTTTCTTTGATGCAGTGCGCAGCTTCGTCGCGTTCGCTGGCGAAGCGCGTCTTTTCTCCATGGTAACGCCGCTTCCTGGAAGGGGAGAGTGGGCCCTATGGTGGGGTCGGTTTTCCCTCAATTCAGGCAACCATGCCCGGCACTGATTTAGTAGCTACATGCATGCATTTTTAATCCTTAACTAGTATGCTAATATAAATTACGTAAGTACGTAGGTGGGATGCTCATAATACCCCACCCAAACAAATAATTGTTTGTGATACTTTTGAAAGTGGATCAACCGCACACCATCTACAGACTTATTACACCGATACAAACAAATAAAAAAATATGATAATGATAAATTTTGTGAAATCAAGTCTTTATTCATAACATTTCATGTAACTCATTCATTCTAACTTGTTAACTGTTAACTTCGTTAACATCTTTTTTAACAAATAAATCATTTAACATAAACATCATCATTATCAGGCTCTTTCTTTCACTGGAGTTTCAAAAGTTCTAATCTCTACCACGTACCTGGGATGTTCACAACACCCTTCTCGATCATTTCGAAAATTATCGAAAAATACCCTTTTCGAAAACTATAACAGGTAGAGTGGCTTTGAGTATAATGACATAACCCATAACCTCTATTGAAAAATAGACAGTGACGTGCTGTTGTAGCAACCGCATTTCAAAATTCCTTAGAATTTTGATGTCGTGGAGTGTTATGAGCACCCCGCATACCTAGTTAAAAGTTTTCACACGTTCACACATTGGACAATATTAGAACTTTTTTTTTTAATGTAGTACAATACATACATATTATAGTTATCATTTAATATAATACAATAATATAATACATACGCGTTTAATTACGTAGCAAGCCTCATATGAGACTCACAAGTTTCACGTCTTGGTAATCGGAAATAAAAGGTTCAAACACTTTTCTAATCTATTATATGCAACGTTAATTATATTTATATCTATCATATGTAACATTAATTATATTAGTTTTAGAACAAGGAGTCTTAAAATTTTACTTAGAGAACGGGCGCATTTCGTGCTAAAGAAAGAATCAAACTTATTTCTCGAAAACTTGTTTTTCAAAAATTAACGGAGAGAATTGTAAAGACAGTTCGTAAAGTATCGTTTGAGGAAAACAGCTTCGAAGATTATGTATTTCAGAGGTCGGCATGACCGAGCACATTTCGGCCGATTTTCGAGGGCTATGCCCCCTTGTTCCGACCGCGCGTCTCACTCCCCGTGATTAACCTTAGTTCTTGAGCAATAGGGTGACACTCGTAACAATAAGTTTCCACATTACCGAGGTGGTACTATTGACAATGCGAAGGATTCTTCGCTATCGTCCGCAATGCGATCATCAATGTTCAGCCTTCCATTTGATTATAAATTGGAAACTGTATTTGAATAGGTTAAACTTCACCTTGGCAAACCCAAAAATTTTTAACTTTTTACTATATAATCCTGTACATCTTGACGAGAAAATACCAAAAATCTACGTTCTAAGGCGGGGAATTCACTGGTCCAAAAATTATGCGTTAAGCAATTTAACACGTTGAGCGCGAAGCTTGTGTCAATGGAGTTTCCGTTCACGCTGCAAGTAACTGCATGTTTGTGTCTAAACAGAAGTCATCTGTCCGAGTCGCCTAAACGAAAAGCGTAGTGTCGGTCCTTGTGAACCACCGCCTTTCCGTTTGGAAAGTTTAGTGTTGGTCCCCTGGGACCGACGTAGCGCTTGAAGTGTTAAGCGTCATCATGTTGGTGTGTGCTCAGCATTGCGCGTAGTTTGATGAGCGGAACCACTGGATGACAGCACAAACACATGGTGATGTCAATAAGGTACATTTGCAACGACCCAATCTCAATCAACGTGGATTATACATTTTCTTTGAGATCGTGTATATGATCTCAAAGAAAATATTTTAATTACTGTTCGATGACAGCTTGTCTCAGAAGAAAGTGTAATCGCCATGTTTAAACACGCATAACTTTTGAACCGTTGAATTCCTCGCATTAAAACTTCGATTTTTGTAAAAAGTTAACAATTTTTGGATTGCCAAGGTGAAATTAACTCTTAGAATGTACAATGGGATTATGAATATGTTAATAAATTTAAAATCAACCATATTTGTTATCGAATTTCAGAAATACGTGGGCCGATTGCAATTAGCGCAGCCGAGAGATCAATCGGTTAAAGCGGTCCAGCAGGGCGGGTCCCTGAAATACAATGTTCTTTTTCCTCTCGTTGAACCAGTACCAAGCTTGAATGAAATTTGGTTCAACGGCGTCCGAATTTGTCGTGGTCGCCGCGGTACGTATACCTTTTTAAAAAACAGAAGTCTCTTTTTGCGTTGCACATTGTTTCGCTCAATGGATAGAAATGAAAATTTCGAAATGTAACCCAGTTAGCCAAACCAGTCACGAGCAAATTTTGATGAATGTTTATAGTCATACGTGGCCATATGTATAGGGATAAGTTGTTCACGACTGTGTCCCTGTTCAGTATAAGTTGATCAGAATCATGTCCCTGACAACATATTTCAAGGCCATCAAAATTGGAGACGAGTATCCTTTCGTAAAATCATCTTTGCTTATAAATGTTATTTTCGTGAGCAAACTTACGGGATATTCATTTGATTTTTTTTTATTTCAGCAACAGGGCAGGTAGTGACATCCATTGTTCTAAATCACACCCTATATCCTCCGAGCGTAGTACTTCTTAATGTAGATAATAGGGATGTAATTCCGAATCTACCGAGTTTGGCTGATCCGCCATCACAAAATCTTTCTCCAGATTCCCCATCTTTGCCAGTGCAAACGGATAATATCTTTACTCCCACACAAAGTTCAATTTCTCCAATTTCTCCGATTTTTCGACCGACTCCATCGGTTCAGCCACGTCCAACGGTTCGTCCTACTTCGCCGACGCAGCCTGCTTCACATGTGTTGGATTATGAAACTCAGCAGCAATGTGGTCTCTCCAACAGTTCGACGATTAATTATCTAATAGCAGGTGGTGAAAAAACTTCACGCGGTCAATATCCTTGGTTGGCTGCAATTTATCTTGTATTAGTGCCCCGATACAAGTTCCACTGCGCCGGATCGCTCGTTACGAAAACTCATGTCATCACAGGTATGAAAACTTCTGTATATCTTTTAGAATCTGTGCTATGAAACAAAGGGCCTGATGTACACCGTTGGCTGGTCATTCCATGCGAATCCGGATATTTTTAAAGTGTCCGTATCTTTAAAAACTGATCCGTAAAGGGGATACTTAGGACCAATTTTTCTCAATTCTTATTCAATTCTTACTCTCAATTTTTTTCCAAAAAAAAATTCTCCAATATACCCCTGCTATCACAAAATTACATTTGTTAAAAGCAATTGCAAAATAAATTGTGAACAAAATTTTGTTCAATTGAAAAAAAATTATTTAATTACTCTTATGCTTCTACTATAACGTCCAACAACTTATTTTCATCGGTTTGTTAGATCAACTGTTATACAATTCAATAAAGAAGGGTTGACACATTATTTTAAGCGTCTATAATACGATCTATTTTTATGATTTCGACAAATTATTTGGGATATCTTTATATGCCGCTAAAAACTAGAACGTATCCGAATTTGAACAAAATTCGAAACAGTAGGTTCGAAAAGTGTCCGGTTTCACGTGGAGTAACCCATGTAGGCCATAATTTACATCTTGTTTTAGGATCAATTGTAATTTTCTTTTATTTATATAATCTTATTTTATTTACAAATAATTTAATTATTGCACCTTCTCAATATTTTTACGTTGTCCCTTAAAAAGTTCGTCGACATGTCCCTTGTATCCCTGTTCTGAACTTCCATCTTCACACTTTTTTCGGCGACTTTGTTACATAAAAATTTGACCTTGAAAAAGTCGGTCAAAGTCAATTTTGTACCAAATCTTTATAACAGATCTTCGCCGATCCTAAGGAGTAGAATCACACTGTAACGGTTTTTACACATAATTTCTTAACACCCTGTACAATAGACATACAGTACTCCGTCTCTCAATAGTTCGCTATACGGGGCTGTAGGAGAATATTTTTCCAAGAAATGAAGTACGATTGCTCTCGATACGTGAACCGTGGACCTATGTGTTTGCATTGTACCTCTCTCAATAGTTTCCAACATAGTTTCCTCGTGTATAGATGTAGGGATAAGCAACGATATTAAGCAAAAATAGGTATAAGTATGTTATTTATTGCATAAGAAGAATGAAATTACATAGTTGCAACAGTGTACGTATTTATCTATCAATAAAAGCGTCATTCTTTTTAGTATCTCAGGAAGAATATTCATGTAACGAAAATGATGATAACAATATACATAGTAGATAAAGATCAAGCAATATATTATATACAATAATGAACCAGATAATGATATTATAAATTACATATCTTCATCTTTCAACATTTCAAACATGTAATTAACTAACATTTTAAATAAAACATGTACATTCCATAGAAAATATATGTATAATTTTTTATATGTCTTGAATGAACTATTGAGAGAGTCGCATTTGAAATACGAATGCGAACATGGTTGCTCAGTAGTAGGGGAAACTGTCGAACGCGATGTAGGAGAAGGCGAACTACATATTGAGAAGTGAAGTATTGAGAGAGAGAGTACTGTATTCTATATAAATCCGAAGAGATGTCTTGGTTTTGGAGTTATGATAGCTCCGAGTGCAAAGGGTTAAATATAGCGCGACTGGGATATATGTATGTTATACCCGCTTGTACTATTTCATTTATATTTTCCACGAAAACTAAAAAGATTCTTGGGAGATATAAATCATAAATTCAATATAGAGAAAAATTTTTTTGCTATCACGTGTTTAATATGATTTGCCTTTCAGCTGCACACTGTTTCCGGTATGAGAACACTTCCCTGCCAATAGGTGCAATGGTGGTGTCGTTAGGACGTTATAAACTTTTAAACTTCGACGAGGCAGGCTCGGTGAATCGAGATGTGGCTGGCTACACAGTTCACCCAGATTATTCTTCTGAAAGTATGACGGCTACCGCTGATGCTGATTTAGCCGTAATAATTTTACGAGGCACTGTCGAATATACCGCTACAATTAAACCAATTTGTATTTGGTCTGGCCCTACGTCGTTGGATTACGTTGTACATAGACTGGGCACTGTGGTAGGTTGGGGACGTGACGAATTCGGAAATGTGTACGTTGATGAACCTCGAATGATCCGGGCTCCGATCGTATCTCAGGTAAATCCGAAATTCATCTATTTTTCTCATAATTTGCAATCTTTAAACGAAGCGTTTTGTGACCGTTCCAGAGGAACGTCAATCTTATCAATAATATCGTAAAACAAAAAAAAAAAATGTTTCATACACTATTTCGATAAAATCCAATTTTCATGTTCTGTTTACCATGATGGAATAGAATTATTTGTAGCTTGATAAAGAGATGAAAAAGATTAAAAACATATTGTTATTTAGTGCAAAATAATTGTAAAGATATATACAGGGTGTCTCACCTAACTCAAAACTGTTATGAATTTTTCGTACTCAAGGTCACGTGAAGGTCATAATATTATAGGACGTTGGATTCATCTTGACCTTGGCTATCATCCAATAATAATAAAAATATATCATTCCATTTAAAAAAACTACGATGACCTTGAAATCTTAAAAAATATAACCTTGAACAAATTTTTTTGCCAATCATAATATCTGCCCCTCTGAACCAACTAATGTTTTCCTTTGAAATTTTTTTCTATCATAAAAAACTAGCGAGATATTTTAGATTGTTGAGTTAGGTGAGACACCCTGTATATGGTTTTAATGGGAACTACATTCTGTGATCTTCCATTTTACAATTCATTTTTATTCACTGTGATGATTATATTTGTTTCAGCTATATTTATTTCACTTTAATGATTATATTTGTTTCAGTTTCGTTTATTTTGTTATTTAAGATTATAAATTCTATTCAATTATTATTGAATATCATAAATGACTGTAGTTTTCTTATATGTAGATTTTCGTATTCAAATAATTCAAGTTGACATTTATCTAAATCAATTACAGGAGACTTGTCTGTGGAGCAAGAAGGAGTTTGTATTTATAGCATCAAACCGAACTTTCTGTGCGGGTACAAAGAACGGGACTGGTCCTTGCAATGGTGACAGTGGAAGCGGCTTTATTTTATACGATTCAAATTTAGATCGCTATTTCCTTCGAGGAATTGTCTCCCTATCACTTCTGGACAAAAGTAACATGTCTTGTGATCTCGCACAATATGTTGTTTACGTGGACATTGCAAAACACTTGAACTGGATATACCAGCAACTTTCTGTGCAAACATAGGTACTATACATTCATGCGTAATTGTAAATATGCTAGTCGATTGGTTTTTGATTATAAATTGTGTTAACTGTGCAGAGCTGGGCAAAATTTAGAAGGAATATTTTAAATGATATAGAGTTGATATAAAATAATTTTAAATAAGAAACAAAGTTTTGCCAAATACAATATTTTGAGTTCAACAACCTGAAGCTTAAAATCAGATATTTTTTACTTTGATATAAAAAATGTACTTAAAACATTCCTTAAAAATCAATGTAAAAGAAAAAAATTCTCTTATATAATGTAAGAAACCATACTATTTAGCACAGTAAATTTATTTTAAGTTAAATTACGATTAATCACGCGTAATAAAGTACATTGCTGCAAATTATTGTCATTTAGACTACTCCTTTGTGAACACAGAATCAATCTAGGTAAGCTAAATAAAAATAGTTTAAGGTAATTCAGGTACTTTAATGCATTTTCAGTTTCTTTACTATGAGATACTGTTCTTAAATATTATTTTATAAACTTGTTGTAACAAATGAGATATTTTAATTTTAAAGTTATATGCATTATACATAATTATACACACTATTCACTATTTGAAGTAATATTTTACACAGTACTGTAACTATACAAGGCATTTGAATATTGAGTAAGTGATATGTACTGAGTCAATTACAGATCCACGTATTCGTACTATTTTATTATACAAGTTTTATAATATTATATGTAAGTTCTAATGTAAAGTTACTTCGAATTAGTAGAGAGAAAAAGTTGTTTTTTGTCAGAATGCGGATAAATTTGTACGAATTAATATAAAATCCAGAATTGCAGCTGTATGTAAAAACAAAATAAACTCTCTGTTATAAGACATCAAAAATCTGCCTCTTAACTAAACTGTGCAAAAGGCTCGGTATTTGAGTGCAAAGTTTGCAGGCGGAATTTCATGCCAAATCTAGGGAAAATCGAGGCCAAATTTTGCCCTCGAGAAAAGGGCAGGTCGATCGCACTAAGAGCGGACCTAACCTTACTCGAACAAAATCGTTATTTTAAGGTTTGTAAAATTTTAATTATTGAAAATTCATGATACTTAACATTATATAATTTAGAAATTGAAATAAAATTCCGTTTTCTCTCCTACAGCAAGGTTTACTCCGATTTTGTCCGATGTTTACTTTCAGAGCAAGATTAGGTCCGCCCCAGTCCGAATGGCTTCCCGGCTCGAGAGGGTAACGGTCGCCATCGGTCGTCTCCTACCCAATATCGGGGGGTCCGATGTACGGATTCGTCGCCTCTATGCGGGAGTGGTGCATTCCATAGTGTTATATGGGGCCTCCGTATGGTACCAGCCATTAGCGGCCAGTTGGCAAAACCTTGCGCACTCGAATCGTGCGAATCGAAGGGCGGCTAGCCCTGCGGACCATACGAGGTTACCGCACCATCTTCGCGGAGGCGGCGTAACTCGGGAGCTTGGACGAGGAGGTCGAAGTGCAAAAGAACCAGGCCTGAATGCCACTTGCGGCAGCAGGTTGTTGCCACCGACTTAGGCAGGCCAATTGTCTGGACCCTCCTGCCCATTATGGAAGAATGATGCAGGTGCCGAGGACGGCTCACCTATCGTTTGACGCAGGTGCCCTCCGGACACAGGGGAATATTCATATTCATATTCCTTCGGGGAATATCGATGTTGGATCAAGAAGGAACCAACAGCGCAGTGCCATCACTGCTGAGAGACCCGGATCACGGCGCGGCATACGCTGGAAGACTGACCAGGGTGGTCGGGGTTTGAACATTGCTTTGAACAATAATTATTATATAAATATTATATAGTTATATAAATCATATGTGCATTATGTAGCAAAAGATAAAAAAATTTTTATTCGTTATTCGAAGGTTCGAATAAAAAAAGTATCGTTATTCGACGAGTATCGAATAAAGATAATTTTTTCTATTTGAAGCGGATTTATTATTTATTATTAAGTTCGAATAATTTTTCCATCTTTTATTTGTATCTTTCATTCGAAGGCTTTGAATAAATTTTGGAATAACTTTTGCCGAATGCCGAACGTCGAAGACTCAGCGATTGACAAACGGCATACAATGAAAACGCCTGGCGGGGAGCCCGGCGGAGTAGCGCTATTTATATCTTGAAATTGATTCATATAAACTGTTGGTGGCTTCTTTGAACCTTTTGCTATCAATTAAAATTTTCAAAAAGGACGGAGAAATATTCAAAAGATTGTCAAAAAATATTTTTATGACAGTTGTTATGCGAAGCTCCATATTCGTTACATCGATAATTATTATCGATATCGTTATTATTCATAAACAATTTCTTAAAAACTGATAACAATAATGGTAACAGATCAACTAAATCTGAACTCCTGTATGCTTTTACGATTTAACAATAAGTCATATCAGCAATAAACAGAATTTTATACATATTTATTGTTTATAATTAATAAATTCTTGCACAACTTATGAAAATATTTGGAAGGAAGAACTAATAACTGTATATGTAATGTTAACATATAATAACAGACACGCTGCAACTTGTAACGAATAT
>JAQQRP010000300.1:0-12288 GCA_028454245.1 Halictus quadricinctus
TCCGTATCCTAGCAGCTCCCTGGTTTCGCATCAGGTGCGTCCGCGCTTTTATACAACCTCCTTTCAAATCAGGTTCGCCGCGTGTCTCCCTAGTGACTCCCCGATTTCGCATTGGGTGCGTTCACGAAGTTTCATCCTCCTAGTAGCTCCTCGATTTCGCATCGGGTGCGTCTGCGTTTGACTCCAACCTCCCAGAGGTTCCCTGATTTCGCATCAGGTGCGTCCTCAACGTCAACTATCCTAGCGGCTCCCCGATTACGCATTGGGTGCGTCCGCGTACCTAACGAACAATTGAAACCATATTCCTGGGGTAACAATCCCCTCGCCGGCCTCTCGCGTTGCTCGCAGCCCTGGCTCGTAACAATATGTTGCTACTGTAAAAATAGGATCGATGTACTTTTTCAATTTCTATAAAAAAAACCTGCATTTGTGGAATTTTTACGTATCTTCCATTTTTTGTAAATATGATTTTCAACGGAAAAATCGACAGAAATTCTCAAATATGAATATCAATAACCGTAATTCGTCAGATTTTTTCGATATTTCTGAATGCAATTAATTGGAAAAAATTGACCGAAAATCGAATGGCGCAACGGTCATTCAAATATGTTGAAAGGCATTTTTGACTACCTCGTCCGGCTAGGCTCTTTAACGACGAAATATTCCAAATTTTAATATTCTAATATTTCAAGTACTATTTAAAACTATTAATAAGTTTCAATAACAAACTAATTTAAATAGAAAATTTAATTTTGACAAAAAGTATAAGATTATTCTAAGCTCGCTATGAATGTGTAAAACTCGGGTCCGGTCAGAGACATTCAGTTTTCAGGAAACGCTTTCTGTGATCGCCGATGAGCGTAACATAATGCGTGTTCGGTTGGGTACATCGGTGTGACACCACTACTAATCAAATAACAAAACTTCTTTATTTTTCATTATCTTTTTATGATTTTTTCACAAATTTGAGACATTTTTCTGATGAAAATGATACCAAATATGATATAATTCCGATGATAATTACTTGTGTAATGAACGATTAAAATTTCGGACGCAAAGAAAAACAGCCTATGAGAACGAAAGAGACGCGGAGAGTCGAAGCGTTCGGAAAAGATGAAAGACTGGCGAGAGCTCAGGTCTTTAAATAAGAAAATAATTTTCGGTCCCACACAGACCGAACGTGAGATTTACGATCTAAACACGGTCGGCTGCAATAGCAGGGACACTTAAGGCGACGCGACGGTCCCAGGATTTTGAGTGTCATCGGACACCACTTCGAGGGTAATATACAAATATCTCGTTTTCCAGACCATCTTTCCTATATCCTTCACACCTAATCCATTAGACAATCTAAACACAGATCCACCAAATCGCATCCCTACTCCGACAACCAAATGCACCACCAACTAACCAATTAGAAAAGAGTCCGAGTTAACATTATACACGACACGACACCGAACCGCAGAACGCTAAAATACCTCGAACCGAGAACACACAAATCGCTTGCACCGACAACACGTATCGCTCGTACAGACAACACGTATCGCTCGAATCGAGAACGCATCTCGAAAGGTTCTCGAATCATACACGTTCTCACATATTATATCTTGTCGACTGACTGTGATTGTTAAGTTTTAAATATACTGAAGTTGCTGTTCCTATAACTTCGAATTCATTTCAATTAGACGTTGTTACCTCGTAACCTCGTCACGGCCCCGATTATCATTGCGAGCAGGCGGAAAGGGATTTACGACCCCGCGAGGTCCGGCATACGGACCTACGATATTTCGGACGCCTCAAATAAACTTCTTCATTATTAATTATTTTTCTATGGGACTTTTACCAACATATTCGTGACATTTTGCTAAGGAAAATGATACCAAATATGACATAATTCCGTTGATATTTACTTGTGTAATGAACGACGAAAGTTTCGGACGCAAAGAAGGACAGCATGTGACAAGAAAGAGACGCGGAGAGTCCTTCTTTTAAGCCTCGAGTTCGACTGCTCGATTTTCGACGCGTTGCACAAGGCGGACAAATAGCCGAATTTCGGGAAAATGTCTAGATGTGGTTACTAATGTATATGTATTGACAATTACTTACAGAAAATGAAATTTAACTATACAATTAATAAATATTTTTCGGTGTGATTTTTCGATGTTTTAAAAATTGTTGATTTTACAGACGCGTAAAAATACGTGTCACCCTTTTTTCATTAAATTATAAGACTAGAACTATCACACCGATGAAAATGAGTTTTTGGGAGCTAATAGTGAAAACATAAAAGTGTTTACCGAAAATGGTGTCATTTGGAAAAAATGTTTTTTTCACCATTTATTTGGCAATTATTTTAAACAAATGCTATGTTTTCGTAGCAGGTACCTTTTTAAAAATATGAAAAAATTGAGGTTATAGCCCCAAGTGTCTCCTTTACGGGCCTGTTTTTAAAAAATCGGACACTTCAAAATTGACGAAATTAAAATTATTTGAAGTGAACGCTACACCGCGATACGCAGCCTCGCACGGTTGGCGCAGTGTCCGGGAGGCTGTTAGGCCTATGGCCTCCCGGGCTCTGCTTCGGTCCGTGAAGTGAATTTCTCTAACAATTCATAATGGTATTAGATCATGTGGCAGTCGCATATGTACATGGTGTAAGGACGACAAGTACAGCTGCCCGGTCGCTGCTCGTAATTGCTCGTCTGCCGTCCAAAAACAGACAATGTCGCGGTGCAGTGTTCACTTAAAACCATTTTAATTTCGCCATTTTTAAAGTGTCACCATTCTTGAGAAGTCTATCGTTAGGTGTGCCCGTAGTCCCATTGTTTTGGCTTCGGCGTCACCCGCTACGTAGTATGTGTAACCGCTGTAGTCAATATTTGGACTGCAGCCGAAAATGCGTGTGAAACGAGGCCTGCCCCTTCCAGTCTGAACCAATCAGCCGCGCATTCGTTCCTCTACTCTGTCCAACGAGACGAGGCAGTGAAATATCAGCGTTCGTCCTTTGCTAATTATCTTGGAAGGATAATAACTTCAACTCTGTCCCACTCGACTAGCTATGTTTACGTCTACTGCTTGGTCTCATTGGACAAGATATACATACGTTACTGCATTCCTGCCAGGGAACCTTCCATCTAACCATTTTTAGATCATTATGGACAAGAATTCAGAAGTTTTCCATATACATACATTTTTTCGTTAGCGACCCTTACTTCAGAATGTCTAGAGAATATCCAGCAATTTTATGAACCTAAAATAATGAATAGTACAATAAATAGTTTTGCAACTCCGCGAATTACAAAACGAAATTTCAAAGAGAAAGATGAAGAAACGTAAAATACAGCCATATTTATTCAAATTTTTTCACATTTGAACCAGTGGTAAAATTTGCAAAACAAAGATATTTCTAATATTTTTTAATTAAAAAATGACATTCACCAAGGAAAAAATAAATTATTTGAGAACAGCAGTCTTTTGTGATAACCCGGCTCAACCCCCGCCCCCCCCCCCCATTTTCTCTTGGACCACAACATACATCAATGTCATCAAAATTCGAGACATAGTCCCCAAAAAATGATCGAATTCACATGGAATGATCCCCTTCCCAATGTGGATATTTCCTTTAAAAAAAATAACAACTATTCTAGTTTTTACAATATATATATGTATAATTTACATATAATACAAGGATGTATGATGCTCTTTCACCAAGAGGCAGGAAGGTTTCCTATTTCCATGGTATTGTAAAGGGGAGATACCGATAGTTTACCTAAGGAACCGTGAACACCCTAAAAACATTTTTTTGTGTCATGCACAGCAGGGAACTGTCAACGCACTCCCGAAAGGCCATCTGGAAATGGTCTCTCCCTGGTCTTGTGTGCGTCGATCTTAATGGCGACAGGAGGGAGATTTGAATATACGATGTAATGTTTAGGCACAGACGAAGTATAAGGATAGACCTGTCATCTTATGGGACTTCATGTCTCATGTTCTGAAATATCGACTGTTCAAGAAATCATGTAGGTTTAAGGGTCCCGCGGACAAATGCAGAACCAAGATGCAGCCTACTGTGGTTGTGTTGCGACAAAAACTGGGTTGTTTTAACAAGAACTTTATTTCACAAGCGTGTTCAAAATACAGCGAGACCGACAGACAAGGTACGCAGACTGCGCGAGAAGTGCAAGAAGGAAAAGCAGGACAAGACTGACAAGACGGACAAGACGCCGGTTTTTGTGGATTTCCTCCCTTTATATCCTGATCTTCAGAAAGGCGTTACCTTTCCGAAGATAAGAAGGCGGAGCTATGCTTCGCGGGGGTAGGAAATCTCGCATCTGTTGTTTTATGGTCAATCGCAAAGGTGGTCGCCAAATGTTTGGAAAAAAGGTCTTGTCGGGACCGCGTGTGCCGCGCGGTCGGACAGGCCCCAGAGGTACTCGGCTGGCAACGTTTATGATGGGGTAGTTAAATTTTCTACACCCGTAAAGTCATTTCGGAAATAAAATAATTTTTTGCCATCCTGCAAACGTCAGGGTAGGTTTTATTACCTTAGACCCTAACATCTGCAGGCGGTCAACTCTAACATCTTGCGATGCGAATCGCGTACCGCTACACTACGCTGCACAGAACCACTAGGAGACTTTCTGCCAATAATGACTAACACGTGTATGTAACGAAACAACTTTATTCGACTCTGGTTCGAGAGCGTTGGATCGAGACGTCTGTCTCGATCGAGAGTCAGGCAGCGAGAGAGTACATGGCGGTTCTCTCGCTTGCGTTGCCCGAGGTTGACACTGCCAACCTCGTCGGAGCATATTCTCTAGGCCCGTGCCTAAGGGAATGACACGGCAGCGCCAATATCCCTACAATCAGAGGTTTTGGTACGCCCTCTACGATTTAGAGTAGTAAGTTTAGGAATTATATTGACTTACAGGTATCGAAGGCGAAGATGCCAAATCACATCCGGGAATATTCGTCGCATAGTGGCCAATTTACTGTTACTGCCGTGTAATGCACAGCGCGTATTTCGGCTATTTTTCAAGTTACAGTCGCAATTCTGGAAAAGTAAACGAAACGAGCCATTACATGATTAATTCAACCTGAATATTTCATCCCTGTTTAAATACGATTTCTGTTTCCATACTCATGTTAAAGCTGAATAAATGCTTTTTCAATTTATATAAATAAAATTTTATTTATTGATAGTAAACGTAATAATAATTGTAGTTGAAAATTGAAGTACCTATTTAGCGCTGTTTTTATCTTGAAATTGATTCATATAAACTGTTGTTTTATTTTATTATATATTAAAATATGAAGTAATAATATTATTTCCGAGCCCCCGAATCCACCGCCTCCAATAATGGGGGAAAATCAAGACGCGGGGAGTCCCCCTGCTCCAATCCCACTCCGCCCCCCTCTGCCGGGGGCACCAATTGGCGCGGGGGTCTACCCCGGGCCCTCCCACCCCTAGCCCACCTCCTCATGGGGGGCATACGAGGCCGCAGGGGACGTCCCCGCGCCCACAACCTCCTCGCGGAGACCAGGTCCCGCTCCCGGGCCCGCTTAGCGGCCTCCTTCTGCGTCATTACAACCTCGCAGAAGGAGGCCATCGCCATCCACGACATCTCGCTGGCGACCATGCGGTCGACCACGGTCGGCAGCGAGAGGTCCCACCCGCCAACTGCGACTCTAAGGACACGGCAAAAAAGAGTGGACTGTATTTTCAATGAGCCGTGACTGAATAGAAGTTGAGACTTAGCGTACAAGAGAGCAGCTAGAGAACGAAGTGTTCCCTAGCGTGCTTGGAACCGAATTGATTGGGAGGATCCAGCCAAGCACTCACGTAAGGGTAGATCCTCCCTCTACTTCTACGATTTTCCTCCCTTCCCTGTATGACAAGAATATCCCGGATTGGCCAATACGAGGACCAATTGGGGGTGGAAGGTTGGAAAGTGGGAGATGGGACCGAGGAACATCCTGATGAACCAAGGGCCATCAACCACTTACTACGGGTCAAGAGTTGCCAGAGCCTGGGAAAACCCAGGGTGTCTGGCAATCGTCAAGTGCGAAACTAAAGAAGGGCAGGATGGGACCTCTGGCAGATTTATGGCATGGGTCTAGAAACTAAATACATGTGCTGCGCCTTGGAACGGACACGATTGGGAAGATTAGCTAAAACGGTGACAAGGCCACTCCGTACCTAATTTCTAAAAATCCCCAAAGTCACGTTCCAAGAGCGAAACGCAATACCCATGCCATAACCAGATGTCCCAAGCTGGCCGCTACAATGATTTCGGGGCGGAACTGGCCACGGAGTGGGGAAGGCAAGCTTGCCTTCTGGGAGGAGGACTGTGTGATACCGCTCAGCACTTACCCCAGAACCGTCTAGGCGTATAATGCTTGAATTTCACTACCAAAATTTCTAACATGCATTTGTTAACAAATAAACGAACGAAAATGACGAGCATAACAAAAATGAGGTCAAAAAAGTCTCCGTACAGAGACTGTGAGCGTGTAAATTTATTTCCTTTGTTAATGGTTCAGCTGAATGTTTACAAATAACTCTCAAGGAAATATTCTATGGTTAAATACAATTTAGTTGCTTGGCTGTTAGCAAGAATAAAAGACGTTTTCGCAAAATAATTTCTCCGAAATGGAAGTACCACTTGCGACCAGAGATTTAACTATAAAATTAAGAGAAGATGGATTATCCATTAGAAAAATAGGTCAAATAGTAAAAAGGACAAATTCTTCAGTACAATATATTCTTGAGAAATATGGAAAAACTAAATCTATTCAAAGTTTACAACGTACAGGTCGACCACAAAAATTAGATACTAATCATAAACGTGCAATCCTACAAACAATTCGTTGTGATCCACAAACGAGTGCACCAAAATTGGCCAGTATGATAGAAAATAACTATAATATAAAAGTAGTGCCTGAAACTATTCGAAATGTTATAAGAAAAGCTGGATACAATAGTCGTACAGCCAGGAGAAAACCGTTCGTAAGTAAAGTTAATAAAAGAAAACGTTTTGAATTTGCAAAGGCACACGTTAATAAGGATCAAAGCTTTTGGAATAATGTTATATTTAGTGATGAATGTAAATTTACTATTTTTACTTCGGATGGAAATGTTAAAGTGTGGAGAAAACCAAATGAACAGATGAAACTCAAAAAGTTACTCCCATCGTTTAAATACGGAGGCGGCAGCGTGATGGTGTGGGGGTGTATGAGTGCAGCAGGGGTGGGAAATTTAGTCTTTATTGACGGTATAATGGATCAGCATAAATATTTGAACATTTTGAAAGAAAATTTAAAAGACAGTGCCAGAAAATTACATCTTGAAGGGTCGTTTACACTACGAAGTGTTACATGTACGAAGACTTTTTTGACTGACTGTATATAAAAGTCTATAATTTTTAGTAAAGTAAAATTCAGCTGATAATTAAGAAACCAAACCTTCATCATCATTTATGTATTTAAAAAATAAATAGAAAGGAGACTATGTTAGCCATCCGGTCGTACATATATACGCGGTACATATATCGCGGTACAGCATTCACTTCAAATAATTTTAATTTCGTCAATTTTAAAGTGTTAAAGTGCTTTTTCAACAACTGGTCCATAAAAGGGACATTTGGAGCTATATCCTTATTTTTTCAAATTTCTCTCATTTTCATCAGTTTGTTAGTTGTAGTCTTATAATTTATTATAATGTGTTTATAATAAATAATTCATTTAAATGTAAATTAGAACAGAACACGACTTCGAAAATAGTTTGTCGCTAAATGATGATTGTTTGGTTTCTTATTTTTCTTTAAAGTTCACACGGTATATAGATTGTTTGTCACTTACCTATTTAGCTGTAATCTTCTTCTGTTGTATCTTTTGGTTGCACTGCGAAGTTTTTTGGAGGATGCAGTCGCCTTGGCTGCTCGCTTGGCCGCTGTTTTTCCCGCGTGCTCAGCACAACACGATTCTCCAGACTCCATTTTTCCACAGTCTTCACACTTTTTCACAGAAACTCTAAACTATACACACTCGCGTCACCACAAGTCCGTACACTTATTTTTCCGCGCTGTGTATAAATTATTTAACAAATGAAACCGGAATGATTCGCACGCGATACGAACGCGTTCCTGTCCATCAGTAAACACAAAAAAACAAACACCGCAATAAGCAGTTACCACTTGCGTCATCCCCCCCCCCCCCCCCCACTACCATCAAATGTGACTTGGCCACGCTTGTGTTACGGTGAAATGGCTGGTTTCGCGAAAGAACGCCGTATTTAACTTTCGCGATTCAATATTTAAAGATTTCGGGAATTCGAAGCTGCTTTTATTTGAAAGTTGGATCGGCGAGACGTGTCGTAGCAGAGGTAATCGTCGACTGCCGGGTACATGAATTTGTGGCCTTATATATTAACGGGTAATCTTGCTTGGGGTACAAAGGTTTAGGACTATTTAATGGTTCAAAGTGTTAGGCGTTGAGTCAGTCGTGAACTTGGGCCTGGTGACGTGTTGCGAGGGTTGTTGTCTTGGTCTTATCGGGCCGTGACACTTGAACCTACCCCACTAATTCCGTTCGTGCACTAACAGGCCTTTCGCTCTAGATTTGTTTATCTGTGTATACAGAAATATGTGTTGTATTTTTTAAATATTTTTTTTTATTTTTTCGGTATAGCCACCTAAGATGTTCAAAAGTGACCCCCGAATCAAATTGATTTTTAGTCACATCGTGCCGAACAAAAAATTACAAAAAAATTCATGGATATTTTACTTACTAGTATACATGAGTGAGATTTTTTTCCGAATTTTAGGTGGAAAAATCGATTTTTACACAAATCCGAAAGCATAAAATTCCCGATTTTATATCGAACTTCTCGGTTGACCCGGCTTATATTATTATGTTCGCTGTGTCTTCGTTGTGATTATTAATGTGTATTTTTTTTACAGTTCTTTCGGATTATGCAAACATGTTTGTTTAAAAAAATTGGAAATCTCCAAACATTCGAAGAAAGTGCGTATTTTGTATTGAAGTTCCAGAGATACCGGTTTTATAAAAATTCAGTAGTTAGATATTATTTTCAAAATCAAAAAACTCTTGGGAGTCATGTTGATATATTGAAACATAGGGCATATAAAATATTTTATATTGCATTTTTAAGTTTGTGCATTATTTTTTCGAATATAAA
This sequence comes from Halictus quadricinctus, assembly GCA_028454245.1. Taxonomy (NCBI): domain Eukaryota; kingdom Metazoa; phylum Arthropoda; class Insecta; order Hymenoptera; family Halictidae; genus Halictus; species Halictus quadricinctus. The sequence goes on from JAQQRP010000300.1 coordinate 9,200, forward strand.
AATGTTTATTATCTCATAATACGCTTGTAAACAGGAAAAAGGCAACGAAAAAATTCATTTTCATGCAATTTACAAAAATTCTGAAAAGAATTAAAAACAATTGTTTCAATAATATCCAACTACTGAATTTTTATAAAACCGGTATCTCTGAAACTTCAATACAAAATACGCACTTTCTTCGAATGTTTGGAGATTTCCAATTTTTTAAACAAACATGTTTGCATAATCCGAAAGAACTGTAAAAAAATACACATTAATAATCACAACGAAGACACAGCGAACATAATAATATAAGCCGGGTCAACCGAGAAGTTCGATATAAAATCGGGAATTTTATGCTTTCGGATTTGTGTAAAAATCGATTTTTCAACCTAAAATTCTGAAAAAAATCTCACTCATGTATGCTACTAAGTAGAATTACCATGAATTTTTTCGTAATTTTTTGTTCGGCACGATATGACCAAAAATCAATTTGATTTGGGGATCACTTTTGAACATTTTAGGTGGCTATACCGAAAAAATAAAATTAAAATTATTTAAAAAATGCAAAATGTATTTTCGTCAGATTTTTTAGAAAAATTTGTAGTCCTTTCGCTTTGATGAGTGTTTTAGATCAAAAGTTATAGCGAAATGTGCACCGCGGCATACCGGCAAATGAATGCGCTACTATGAGATCGCGACTCACACGTTCGAAACTTTGTAACATAATGCAATATAAAATATGATTATCACATGATATTGGAAGGAAAGTTCGTAGGGTTTTCAAATTGAAATTGAAAAATAGGAAAGATATTTAGAAGTACGACAAGAAGTAATAGTCAGAATGCGGCGGCGGCATGCATGGGGAAAAATTGTTCAAAATCTTCATACCGACAACATATTGAAATTGAAAGAGCTTCGAAGTCGACGTCGTGTGGCTTCTAATGCACAATTACCGATAGCTATGTATTCATAGAATTATTCGATACGTATTTTCCCTTCTGACTATTACTTCTTGTCGTACTTCTAAATATCTTTCCTATTTTTCAATTTCAATTTAAAAACCCTACGAACTTTCCTTCCAACCCAATATCATGTGATAATCATATTTTATATTGTATTATGTTTTTCTTTGCAATGTAGATGGTGTTCGGTCTCACGCAGACCGCACGTGAGATTTACGAGTGTTTAGACAGGGTCCGCTGCTATATGTCGAGACACTTTAGGCGGCGCGACGGTCCCAGGATTTTGGGTGTCACCGGACACCAATTCGAGACTCCTCGTGAGCGATCCCATTGAGAGGACAATCTTATTATACAAATAGTTTAGTTCCTTATCGTTTTCCATATTCTTAACATCTCAGTCATTACATACCCTCGACATAGTTTAAACAAACCGCTCCTACTGCGATATCCAAACTGCTCCACTAGTACCATTAGTTGTACATTGTTACTTGTATCGTCATTTTTGTGCGCTTTTATCCTCCCTTCATATTAGTTTTCCATTTCGGTTGAACTCCATGACAGAGTTGGGCATTATTTAGATAAAAAATTATTTAAATAACGATTTGAATAAAAGATACTTTATCTTTATTCGTTATTGGAAACGGATTTATCCGAACTTCGAATAATTTGTTCATTTTTTATCTGTATCTTCTATTCGAAGGCTTCGAATAAATCTTCGAATAACTTTTGCTGAGCGCCCAGCTTCAAAGACCCAGCGACGATGGACGACATACAATGTAAGCGGATGGAGAATCGCGCACGAATGAAAGTTTAAACTTTTAGATTTTTCAATATATCCTCATAAAATTGTGACGAGCGAATGGAGGGGATTTTCCTGATGAAAATGAGTTCAAATTCGAATGTAATCGAACAAGTTTCACTGATACGTAATGTTACGATAAAAATTACAATCTCATTAAAGACAGTCCAAATGATGTCGTGTTTGGACTCATTTTGATCGGGATAAGCTCTACAACTCATTCGTATTAACAATATTGTTCTGATTAAAAACATAAAACCATAAATTGCCAATAATGCTCGATTCTCCATCTGCTTACATTGTAGGCTGTTGGTCGGTCGCTGGTCTTTGAAGCACCGAGCTCGTAGAGTCGCGAGATGTCGGTGTGAAACAACTACCAATCCAATTGCAAAACTTCTTTATTTTTCATTATTTTTTTATGGGACTTGCGCCAACTAATTCGTGGCATTGTTCTGATTAAAATGACACTAAACACGGTACAAATTGGTCTGTATTTAGTATTTTTATCCGTAGATTTATTCGAAGGTTTCGAGCAAGCGCATGGAGAATCGAGCATTATTGGCAATTTATGGTTTTATGTCTTTAATCAGAACGATATTGTTAAACGAATGAGTTGTAGAGCTTATCCCGATCAAAATGCGTCCAAACACGACCTCATTTGGTCTGTTTTTAATGAGATTGTAATTTCATCGTAACATTACCTATCAATGAAACTTGTTCAATTACATTCTAAAAAAAATCTAAAAGTTTAAACTTTCCGTCCGTCGTCGCTGGGTCTTTGAAGCTTGGCGCTCGGCAAAAGTTATTCGAAGATTTATTCGAAGGCTTCGAATAAAAGACACAGATAAAAGATGAAAAAATTATTCGAAGTTCGAATAAATCCGCTCCGAATAAAAAAATTATCTTTATTCGTCGGATAAATTCTGGTCGAATAAAATTATTTATTCCATACTCGTCGAATAAAGATACTTTTTTTATTCGAACCTTCGAATAACGAATAAAATTTTTTTATCTTTTATTCGTTATTCGAAATTTTTATTTAGATAAATATTTTGCCCAACTCTGCTCCGTGAATTCAAGGTTTGCGGTATGTAGCGGCCAGATTGGGACATCTGGTTATGGCATGGGTATTGCTTTTCGCTCTTGGAACGTGACTTTTGGGATTTTTAGAAATGAAGTACGGAGTGGCCTTATCACCGTAAAGGCTATAGCCGGGTTTGGGGGCCAAATGTGCCCTGGAAGAGATTTTATTCTAATTTGCGCCATTCGATAGCCTACCAAAAAAGATACCTTTCAGCCAAGTTTTAGCCCTATAGCTCATCTGTAAGGGTAGTTATAGAGGAAAA
>JAQQRP010000301.1:0-12272 GCA_028454245.1 Halictus quadricinctus
GGGGCCTGTTGGGACGCTTTTCGTTCTCAGAAAAGAGATTAGAAATTCTAATCGAAATGAACGTAGAGAACGGCTCCATACGTAACAGTGTTAATGGAATCGTCATTTGTAAACTGTGTATGCATGTATGCCGTGCGGAAATTTTCGATAAACGTTAAAATATGAAACACCACAGGATTAATTCACTACATCTTTTATTTATATTGGATCTGCAAAGGCTGTTACCGCTGGAAATAAAATATTTGATTCCACTTCCTCAAAATTTATCTAGAAAAATTGAAAACTGCATGAACATCGGCAGTCTAGTCGTTACAGTTGGAAAGTTTCGCCTCTTCTCGCACTAACGGCAGAATTGCCATTTGAATTGCTGTTGAACAGCGTACCGTACAAAATTCATATGAAAATTCCTAAAGATTTAAATAAAATTGCAGCTCGCGCAATCCCAACGCAAAAGTCAAACCTGTGTCCCGTCAAAGCAAACAGAACAATAGAACATTCGCGTGAAGTGCTACAAAGGGACAAAGCTAATTCCGCAGCGCCTTCAAACAATTATAAAAAGGTTCGCAAAAGCGTCGCGCAGCCAAACAAAAAAAAAACCGCGCGGATGGTCGTCAGAGTCGTGGATTCCAGCGAAACAGGTGAAAAGCGCTCGAATCGCGGAAACATCCCCGCGACTTTGGCTCTCTCGCAACACGCTGGGCATTGTTCTTTCGCATTGTTCGATAAATACACGCGCCGACACGTGCACGGTCTGTAAGCGCGAAAAAAGGGTCGTGGCGGCTAGGATGGGGTGTGTTTCCAGGGGCAAGGGGTGTAGAAACAACCCCCTCCTGCACGCGTTAGCTGGAAAAGCTCGGCCCTGATCGGGGAGGGTGGTACGTCCGCATGCAAACGCGGCGGCGCTAAACGTCCGGAGCGAGGAAGGGACGTAGACGAATTAAACTGATTTATTTTATTTCCCTCGGACCAAACATTAATCTTGTAGCGCTGCAAGAAGTTGCCGACGCGGCTAATCAGCAGCACTTTTTCCGTCTACAATTAACATAAAACTTTCTCCACTTTTTTTTTTCGTCGGCTAGGCTTTTTGTGATGGTGGTTTGCATCGACGCAGATGCGAGACAATTGAATTTGAATTTCGCGCGCATAAGATCGCGGAAACAGGAGCTTTTGTGAGTTAGCGAATTTTTTTATGATTTTTGCTGGAAACGGTAACTTTGTGGAACACTGTTTATTAAATGTTAAATATAATCTTCCCGTATACTATTATTTTGATCCTGGGAATAAGAATAAGATAATAGGAATAAGAAAAGAATACTACTTCGAATACCTCGTGACCGTGAGACAGACTTCTCCCAAAAACGTAATCATGCATTTTTGTGCAGACCGAAATGGAAGTAATCCTCTCGAAGCGGCATTCATAATGCAACGAAGCATTCACGCAGTTAGTCTATCAGCCATAAATAGAGGATGCAATAATATGTATATGTATATGTATTGGCAATAATACATATTTTGAACCGGCAAACGCTGTAGATCGTGCGCTCAGAGCAGACAGAGGGAGAGAGAGAGAGAGAGAGGGCACTTATCAAAACGTCCGAAAAATGGGAACAAAAACATTGGTAGTTTCGCGGGACACGCGAAATCGCGATTAATCGTCGCGCGCGATACTGTTTTATTCCGCGACAATAAAAATGCCGGAGCGACGGACGTTAAGGGGGGAGAAATCGTCGAAATGAATCGGTGGCAGTAAAATTAAGCGTGTCGCGCGTCCCCCGCGTCATTCTTAGTTTGTTTATTGCCGTGCGTAGTAGCAGGTACCCGTTGCGTTAAATTCGTTCGCTGTCTTGACTGATGTACGAGCCGAAACGGAGATGGCGATGCAACCGTGATGCATCGCGACCACCGTTTGCCGTGCTTAACGGCCGTGCTTTTGGTCGCCCCCCGCGGGGGGAGGGAGTGTTGCGAATTAACGGACTTTATTTCGCTTTCATTTACGTTCGATGGTTCGTCGTGTGTCTCTCTGATGGCGACGAATTTTCGGGGAGATTGGCGGGATTGAACGAGGAAACGACCGGTGCCTGTCGTATAAAAGGATTGCGGAGATAACGTTCATGCAGAGATATGGAGAAAGCTGTTGAATTGTTCCATTGTCTGAACAAAATTTCAATGCATGACGCACGCAATATATTTAATTTTTAACACTAAATCTGCCAAGCATAAAACATATAAAAACGAAACGTCTTGTAGAAGGGAAAAGGGTTTAATTTAATTAAACTTGGTACGATTTTCGTTGTAATATGTGCATAAATAAACAAGTCAATTCAGTAATTTCCTACGAAAACAATCGACAATTTTTTTTTACAGTTTCAATAATTGTGAAATAGGAAACCCGTCATTTTGACCGTGGCAGATTTAATGTTAATAAACAGATTTTTCGAACTGGGAGCAGAAAGCGTATTTTATGCGATAAAATTGCATAAATTCACGAGTTTACATTCTAGAGTAATGCCATTTTTTCTATGCATGTTTAGCAAAAATGATGAAATAATCGCCGATAGATGATATGTTACCGCATCAACATTAAAACGAACTTGCTTGGGGGTTCTCTGTGAGCGCACATGGGGCACCGTACAGAGGTTTTACTGCTTCCGCATGTCCGAGGGGTACCGCAATAAACCGCCGCTACGGGCCGAATTGGGGTAATCTTAAGTTATCGTTAAGGCCTGCAAAAATCATACTTCGAACCGTCCCTAAAACTCTTCTAAGACCAAAATGTGCAAACAATCTTTTCCTTTACCTGCTGACTACCCCTATACATCCCCCTTCTCCTTTCCAATCCTATATATTTGTCTCTACTTTCCTTAACACTTTGACTGCCAAACTAGAAACTTCAAAAATTCCATAAAATCAAAGTAAGTTATTTAATGAAATAAAAATTGAAAATAATTAAATATATGTAGGATTTCCCTATTTTACGATGTTGCGATCGAATTAAGTAATCGATCTACGTGGGCAGGGATCAATTAATAAGCCGACTCGCAACGAACATATAATATGGTTTAATGAGAAATAAAATGACGAAACAAAGATATAAGTACAACCGTACAACCGTACACGGCGACGACCGACGCGAGACTCCTCGATCGTCTCTCCTTCGCGTTTTTCCTCGACGTTGTTCGACTGTCTTTTTTTTTCGGCGTTATTCGTCCGTCTTTTCTCCGAACACGCGTTCCGCCTGTTCTTCGCGGGAAGCGCGTTTCGCCTGTTTTTCCCTTGTCCGATTGTCTTTTGTCTGGAATCTAGACATCCCACATATATGATATTGAGTAGTCCTCCAATTTTCTTGCATTTTACAGATCCTAACCAAATTTGGTACAATGAATATATTAACGTAAAAATTCACTTCAAAACTTGGACAAATAATTCCGTCACCAACATATGGGTGACGTGACGGTCAACGTGTCAAAGGAGAGAAGTACAGTAACCGTCACGCCTAAAATATCGCAACTGTATCTCGCTGCTAATATTAAAATATTAACCCCTTGACATACAAATTAAATGGAATTTGACGCGATCGAAGAATACCATTTAATTTCGCTCAACTGAACAGTTACGTGAAAATTGTATACTGCTCAGCGAACGCCGAAAAAAGCGCTTGACGAGTCAAACTCGTCAAAGTCTACAGTGACCCATAAAATGAATGACGAGTCAAACTTGTCATTGTATGTCAAGGGGTTAAGTTTTACAGTCCACTTAATATACATCTCGATAGGATTTCTACCGCAGAAATTCCTCCGCGTCGTTTGATCGTCGCTAAAATAATTGTCGTCGCCGCGACGTACATACACAAACCAAATAAAAAAATTCAATCGGTAAACGAAATTAAATCGAATTCTCTGTTTCATCGCATTTCTCGCACTCCCGTAAACGCGTATCCCCAAACACGGGAGTCTAATCACAAGCCAGACACGCTGCATACAACTCGTGCAGTGGAATTCACCCCCCGTCCACCCTTTCTGTTTCCAATCTTATCGCCCGGCAGCCGTGAAAAAGAACACAGAGACAGACCGAAGGAGAGAGAAAGAGAGAGAGAGAGAGAAAACGTGTGTGTACAGGTCTCGAAAAAATACGGAGAGACACGAGTGTAAAGGAGTCGCGAAAGCAAACAATCACGTTCGGTCAAGGTAAACAGAGGGAAGTTTCACCGGAGGGGTTGGAAAGTCCCGTTCGATGGGGATGAAGGGGGTTGAAGGGGGTGAGTGGGCAGCCGACAAAGTCGAAACCGGAGGAGAGCCGGGACAGTAATCCTAGATAGCACGGGTGGTGTGTATGCGCTTGCGTCTTTGCCAAAGGAAACCCGACCCCTTCGAGACGTCTCCGTCTTTCCTTGGGAGTGGCGGGGGGATGAAACCGCCCCCGGCTGGCATTCCTTGCACGCGTTGTTTCGCTAATTGTGACTGCCCCCTTTGTTTCCGCCATATTTCTCGAGAAAATTAAAATTTCGTCGCGACCTCCCCTCACCCCTTCTCGCGATTCCTTCTCCTTCTTCTTTTCCTTTTTTTTTCGGCTCCCTTTTTTGCCTTTGTCTCCGGCTGCGAGACGCGCGGAATTGAGAACATTTTCTTCGGACGCTCTCCACCATTCGCGAAATTAAAGTGGCTCGTGTCCTCCGCCAATGACTGCCAAGCTTTTGTCAGCAAGATGCGCTCGTGACGGTTGCGGGCCATTTCGACGCTGCATGCAACGCGTTTGCTCATTGTTCGCGCGGCTCCCGATCCACGCTTTTAATTAATTTTTGAACGCCTCGAGTGTTCTGCATTTGCTAGCCGCAAATGCGAACAAAGGCTGTTTATTCATGAGCTTCCGAGTGCAGGCGATTTGGGTCAAGCTGAATGCCACCCTTGTTTTCGTGTTTCTTGCGTTTTGATTGTTTTTGCCCCAGGGAGCACCAGAGAGCTGGCGAGAGCCCTTGGTTAACCCCGGTTAGGGGCTCTGTCAGAGGTGTGTATAGAAGTGTAGCTTGGCAGTAATGGGGCGCTGTCTGTCTTGTGGGCGTGGCTAATAGGCGTGGTCTCGCTGATCACGATACGTACCGAGCTGGACCCGTGCCCCGTAGGGCAATCTGTGAACTTGGGAGCTTTACAGTTTAGTATTTTAGGTAACATTAGAACTTTTGCGCATATTACTTACGTAGCCCCCAAATAAAAATAAATGATATACATTTTGATCTAATTTTTGTATAGTTGTGATATCTTATCAATTTTAACTACAGTTAATTCTCGATATATGTCAACAACACGGGTCTTGTCAGCGTCGTGTATCGTCTAGGAGACATAACCCGAGCCGTATTATGTTTACACTCCTCGGCGTCCGAGGCCCTTCGAGCTTCGTGGTCCCTCACGGGGTATACCCCGCGGTAGTGGGGATAATTCCGCGACATTTATCATCCAAGTCATGGCGACATATATGGAGAAATCACTGTATTTAATTTTTATAAATGTAATATATGCTGCGCGATCTGGTCGGATAAATATCACAGACCATTACGAATGAACTGCGATATAATTTACCGTATCCTCATTGAAGTGGGAGGCATTAGAAAATAACTAAAATTGTACGTATAACAATAGTAAAAAAATTGAGTAAGGATTGCATACAAATAGCATAAAAATGGTATAAAAATTGTATAAAAATAGCATAAAAATTGTATAACAAACGTATCGACATTGAACGGAGAAAGATTGTGAAAAATTGTCGATCTTTTTCTCTAGGTTGAATAAGATACATTAATGAGATTAAGACGGTTCGCGAGAGCGCTCCAAGCAAGTGTAACGTCGAACGTTTAAAGAAGGGGCAGAAATTCAATTACCAGATTTCACAAGGCTCGCAATTAGTATAGTATTTGAACACTGTTCCGTCGGATTACGAAGTACAATGCCCCTTCCACGGTTCATTAGCGGATCAAAGTTTTATAAGATCGACACCACCATAAGGGTCTGCATTCGAGAATACGTTAACAAAGAATCAATGGAGCTGCACGCGAACTGTGGAATCGTTTCATCTTGAATACAGAAACTGACTTTCAGACGAGGTAGTGTCTACTACGTTGCTAACGGAGTTCTTCAGAGCTCCCATTAAATATTGATTTAATTAATAATCTCGGAATTAGCGCGCGAGCTCGTGTTACATTATTGAAATTATGTCGCGGTCCCTGTAACATATACGGCTACATTATTCGAATATGATAATAATAAGTTCTCAATTTTCATTAATGCTGCAATATCAATCTTCCTAGTATTCGTTCTTCTTCATTGTTTTATTTTTTAAGTTCATTAAAACAATTCGTTGAAAGTACTTCTTTCTTCAAACTTAATTTTCTGGTTGAACAATTTCTTGATCGAGACACGAAGCTAATAAATTGAAATAGAACTTTTTTCGTGCTTTAATTCTCTATACAATCATACGTTATTAATTACTATTGTACTCAATATTACAATCTACTAACATATTGACATTTATTTGGTCATCAATAGACTGCGGATTTTAAGCATTTATGGCAAAAATGACAAAAGTTTGAAAGAGAATCGAAAAATCTGTATTATTTGCAGCTAGCTAAAATTATGGGGACAAAGAAATGACACAATCAATGCAGCAATTTTCAATTTACATAAAAATCTGCAGTCTACTTAGCAAAGCCAAGAAAATTGAAATAATATTCCTAGCACTCTAAATTTCCCTAAAATCGATCCGCGTGTGTCACGTGTGTAGAGTGTAGTTAATGAACGTGTAAAATTAGAAAATTAGGAATATAATTTCTGCGTGGAAAATGGCGAATAAAATAGAGCAGGCGGGAAACGTCAAGGGAGCGAGACGAGAGGGTTTTGAACGGGCGTGTGGTTTTTTTTCCTCGGACGATGCTCGATGCTCGAGATTAATAAAATTAGTCAGTTAGTCCTCGGATAAATGTTGCCCCCTGATGGCCACGGCCGGATAACGACCCTCCGGCTACGGATTCAACATTCACGCTTGGCAAAACGAGCAAAAGCGGCCGGCGCGACGGTCACGCGTATGTATATACCGCGCCGGTCCTCTGCGCGGCTAACGAGAGAATTTTCGAGGGAAGAAAGATATATCCCGTGGCGGTGAATTCGTAATTGTGTTACCGTTGAATTTACCGGCAGGATGAAGTAATTAAGTCCCGTTTCTTGCGAGCCTCGGCCGCTTCAACGTCGCGGTTCCCTCGGCCATTCGCTGTTCAACGAGCTAATACGACGATCGAGCACGAAAATCGCGCCGTTTCGCGTACAGAGTACCTACACATTCGCCACTCGGATTTTCTTTCGCTCTTTCCGGCGCAACAATTAAAATCTCTTCAGCTTTAACGAGACGCAATTATAATTCCCCGCGAAATAATTACCCGGGAAAATATTTGGCGAAATTCGGCTCCGCAGCTAGACTCTATTATTGAATAAAATGTTTCATCGCCCGGGTACAGTGAGAAATAAAATAAACATTCATGCGAAGTCCCGTCAATCAATTCGGTTTATTCATAGATGAATTTTATGTATTTATGAGACGGTTAGTGGTTGATTAACGTGAACGAACGAATTGATTTGATTACGCTGAATTATTTTCGGAAATCATCGGAAGATGCTAAGGAGATCTGTATGTTGGCAGGAAAGTTGATTGTTTGATGGTTGTAAATTGATGCGAGACGAATGTTGACCGATTGTGAAATTAACATTGCAATTGTTTTTTTGTTCACAGAATCACGGAATCTCTTAGTGTGCGACTGAAGCTACGTTGTGCCAACAGTAAGTCGCTTAAAAGAGCGTTATGAATTATAAACATTTATGAAAAATTCGTCTCTTCGTTATCTTTTTGTGATTGTCGAGACTAGAGATGGAAATGAAACTTTTAACATAAAACATCCTTCTAGGTGTAACTCAATTTCAATAATTCCAAAATAAGTTCTGGGAAATTAATTTTTAAACTATAATTACAACTCGAGCTCTTTGAGGTTGAACGCTGCGTATTCACACTTTTAATAATTCATTAAATACGGAGGGATTCGGCGGAAATGAATTAAAATAATGAAATGCCATCGATAGAAATTGGAAGTGACGCATTCGCAAATTTTTAGCAATCCCTTAAATACAGAAGGCTGTATTCAGTGAAGTAAAAATCGAACGGCGTGGATTCTCGAAACAAATTTAATTAAACGAAATTACTTCGACACGGACTCAATGGTCCTGTGAACTAAACATTGAATAGCACGGTAACTTCGATGGCGAAATATACTGAGATTACTTTGGTGCAAATTTAAAGCTGCGCAATCACACAGTGTGCCGGAATATTTAGAAACTTATTCGGTATAAAGAGGAATTCAATGAAGTGACAATTAAATTAAATTTTTCGATGGAAAAATTTCATAAAAATGTTCCGACGCACAATCAGAAATATTTAAATGAAGCTAATTTTCTAAGAAATGGGTGAAACAAAGTTCGGTGAAATAAAAATTAATCAGCACAGTGCCTCAATATAAAAATTCAGTTAAAATGTGCCGATAGAAAAATTTAACAAAAATGTTCCGATGCCGAACAATTTAATAAAACCACAACGACACAAATTCGAAGCTGCGCATCCGCACAATGGAGCCAAATTTCTAAGAATTCGTTAAAATAAAAATTAAACAGCACAGCACCTCGATATTTATTAAAAATGTTTCTATGTAAATTCGAAGCCAAGCCCGTGCACAATGGGCCCCAATAATCACTAATTCATGAAATACAGAGAAATTCAGTGGAACAAAAATTCAGAAGCGCATCGATCCAACATGAAAATTTAATAAAAATACATTGACACAAATTCGAAGCTGTGCACCGGCACAATGGAACCTAAGAATCCATCGACTAAAGAGAAGTTCGATGAAATAAAAATGAAAGAGACCAGGAAATTTTTATACCTCGATATTCGAGCGATACCTTCCCACAATAAACCTGAACTTGTAGGGATTGATCGAACATGGAGGAATTCGTTGAATTAAAAATCGAATGGCGCGGCAACTCGATATAAAAATTTAATAAAAACACTCCGATGCAAAGCTCGGCAAACGAACGCGAACAGGTTCGGGAATTCATTAGACAGGAATAATTCGGTACAGCAAAAATTGTTTCGAATATTACCGGTCACGGAGAATGGGTTCATTCGAGCACACTTTCATTAAATTTTTCCTTTAGGGGAGGGGGGTAGATACTTCCGCTGGAGATGGTGATCATTCCAGCACTATGGAAATTTCGAGGACTATGCTCTCCCCGTCTCTCGCCGGTCTCCGTGACGACGATTACCGTGGTTAATTCCGGGGAACGTCGGTAACTGTTTCCCCTGACTGGCGAAAATCCTCTCGTTAGTGGACGGTAACCGTATCGTTTGTTCATTTCGCGCCGGTCCGAGAGGATAGATCCCCGGTGTTTAGGATGGATTCGAATATGGTTATCGTCCGGTAACGAACTTTCCACTCACGCTGATGAACTCCCCTCTTTTCCCTTTATTGGGTTTCGATGGCCCGGAAAGAGGACGCCGCGCCGCGCCGCGCAGCGTCCCGAAGAATGATTGAGTGTGCGAAATCGCTCGATCGTTTCAACGTCGACGGTTTGCGGGCCCGTTTGGCCGGCTACGGGAATAATGCGAGCCGCGAAAATTTATCGCACCGCCGATATTCGCCACTTATCGGCTTGCGCAAAATAGAATTTTCTTAGCGACGCTCGCGAAAATAGTCAGTTGACAACGTCTCGCGATGGAGGCTGGAGAATGTTTTATTACCCAATTATTTTTATGCAAAATAAAAATTGTGGGAAGCTTCTTTTATTGAATAATCTTAGGAAGTTGAGAATAACGTATTGACGTCTCCGGATTCTATTAATAACTCAACTGTCGTAAACTGCCATACTCGTTTCAGCTATAAATGCATAAAATCCGCAGTCTATTCATGGTCTTCGCGAGCACAATTAAACTCGCGTTGACAAAGGTAAGCATACTATATTGCTTCTGTCGAAGGGTTATACAACATTCTTATTTGCCATTCGAGTTCGCGCCATAGAAACGACGTTCATTGTCGCGATTCTCGAACCGACCGATAAACTCCCTCGGCGAATGGCACAGCATCTTCGTGCAACCGGGGACAAATAACGAATGACGCAACCGTTGCGTCATCGATCTCGAACGGGTTAATTCAGTCTGTCCACGCGAACCAGAGATTTATTCCGCCCGGGGTGAAAGACGTAGACGCTGCTGTCCGATTCCATCCGATATACAGGATGTCCTAAGAATATTGAGTTTCCTCGAAGGGGATGATTCCCGAGGTCATTCGAAGTACCTTTTTCCTTTGCGAAAATATTCTCCGCGGCTCTGTCAAGGAGTTATTAATAAAAAAACACGGACCAATCAGAGCGCCGCCACAGCGGACAGGTTCCGGCTCCGATTGGTCCGCGCGGTTTTCTTTGATAACTCCTTAACGAAGCCGCGGAGACCATTTTCGCAAAGGGAAAAAATACTCGGAACGGTCTCAGGAATCATCCCCTTCGAGGATGTATAACATTCTTGGGACAGTCTGTATTAATGATTATGATTCGAGAATACAAAACGTTGCCACGACTCTCCAGGCTGGTTAATAACATTATCATCCGGTCCCTCGCGCCATTCTTTCGCGCGCGTTTCATCCGGTAATTGGATTGCCGTGCAACCAAGTGAAAAGAAAAAAAGAGTGAAAGAAGAAAGGAGGAACGACTACGACGACAACGATGAGACGTGGGGGTGGTGCAACGGGAATTTTATCATACGAAAATATAAAGAGAAGCTCGAACTTCCGGAAGGATAAGCCGTGCATTTCATATTACAACCGACGTAATTTCCCACGAAAGCGGAAACGGGAACGAACACTGGAGAATGGGATAACGAGATTTGGTATGGGCGAACGAATGGAAGTGGATGGCGGTAAAAGCGTGTAACTTGGTATCAGCGGGACAACGAACGGAAGGAAAATAGCCCCGGATAAGTTGCACGCTGTTTTTCATTTATCGCGGACAATGTGGAGACCGAAGGATTAATTAATTAATCCGGATCCGGGGAAGTTCGGAAAGCAATTCTTTTGTGAGCGGTTGGATTCGCGAAATCGGGGTGCAAAGAAATTGATGACAGTTCGAGAATTACGAGAGAACAATAATGGGAGAGAGATAATGCAGAGAAATGAGCGTAACAGACAAACAATGATAGATGCAGCTGTCTATTGAACGACTCGAGAGAACATTCTTAATTGCGTTTTAGTAAATTCAGAAAACTGAGAACATCCTGAATAGCAAAACAGTGCACGAAATATAGACACAAGACAGAGAATGACTGTAGTTGCATATTAAGCGATTGAACAAATATGAACGGTTAATTCCATTTTCCAAAGTTGACAATGCGAGAACGTCCATTGAGTAATTGAGAAAATATGAGTGGTTAATTCTATTTTCGAAAGTCGAGAGAACAGGGAACGTCCATCGAGTAATTGGAGAAACACTAGTTAATTCTCAACTTGAAAAAGTGGAGAACGTCCATGAAGAGGCAAAATATGCAAACAAGAAAAACGACGTCGTTGCTTTGATATGACCACTACCGTTTTGCACAAACTCAAAGAAACGCAAGTGCTCTCGATCATTCTCTTTAAAAAATAGAAATCGTCCTGATAGAATAAAATTGCAATACAATGAAAATAAATGCTTTTGGTAATGTTTCAGTGTTAACATTAGTAGAGTACGGCAAGCATGCACATGGTCTTCGTTAAATCTTTTGGAAGAATAACTGCTTCGAAGGTCATTTGAAGGTCAGTTTATTATACATGGTAGAATTTGTCTTTTCGTTAGCTCTAATGCTACACTGATCAAAATACGTCGTTCCGTTTAAAAAATCAACGGTGACCTTGAGATATCGGAAAATATTACCTAGAGAGAGAAAATTTCCGCGGTCACAATAATTGCCCCACTGAAACAAACATTTTTGCGTATTACTAAAAACAACAGAGATATTTTCGGTGAAAGTCTTAGGTGCCTCACCTTGTATATAAAAAAAAAATTAATTTATTGTAAATAAAAAATATCAGAACGCGTCAATTCGACGCGTCTAGTGTTTCTGATTTCTCAACATTTTTCATTTCTCGAGAAATGAGAAATAAGTATATTTCTCGATAATTCTCGATAATTCTCGAGAATTTTTAATAAAATAAAAAAATATTG
>JAQQRP010000302.1:0-12264 GCA_028454245.1 Halictus quadricinctus
ATAGAGAGAGAGAGATAGAGAGAGAGAGAGAGAGAGAGAGAGAGAGAGAGAGAGAGAGAGAGAGAGAGAATGCGGACGTTTTAATGTGGGTGCGCAACAATAATACGTCACTATGCAATTACGTCTCGATAGTGGAATAATCATTCTTGGGCCGGTTGAATAGGGCATCGAGCTGCAGTTACGCTCTCGTCAGAGACAATGTAATGAGTATCAAAAGATAATTGCATCCATTCAGTCGAGAAAACTCGTTTCTATAGCGGAGAATAAACGTTGCATGCACGTTGCTCCTCTTTACAACACTTCTGTGTTTTCCTTTTGCCATCCGGTTAATGGACACGCACCGACACACAGACACCTGTGCGAACATCTCTTATTCGTTGCGGCAAACAATTCGCTAATTCGACAACTGAATCGGCCTGGGGGACAATCGCCGATGCACATCCGTCCCGTTCCAGAATAATTATGCACGTCCGACGCCGATCGCTACGTTTTTTCCCCAATAAAGAAAACCAGCCGACCCGAAAACTCGTTTTGCACCGCGGTGCGAAGATTCTGTCGAATATGCGAGGCGATGCTCTTTTCCCCCGGAGAAAAGAACCGCTTTCCAATGGCGAAATCAATTTTGAGTACGAGTCGTTCAATCTTCGTGTCTGACAATAAAAGAAATTGCCATTTCATGTGAAAAAGAATTTTCGATTCAGTACAGTGTTTACTCGATATATGTCCCAAATGACTAGCCGATAAATGTCGCATCCCCACTGTCACAGGGGTTGTCCTTGAGGGGCCAAGAAGAGAGAGCTCGGTCGCCGAGGAGTGTAAAGTGAAGTACTTCCTGGCCGATATATGTCCTGGTTGATATTTGACATATATCGAAAAGTTACAACGTTCCTTGTAGAGTGCCGAAGGTAGAGAAGTATAGCGATTGAAAAAGAAAGTGGGACTGAGGTTCTGACTGAGGAACTGACTCGTGTCAGCTCGGGCTTTTAAATTCGAAAATTTCTTAATTTTTGGATTTTCGTTAATGAAACATTTACCATCGTGTCAGTCTCGTTTTTCTGATTAAAATGACACCAAACACGATGTAATTACGATCACAATCACACGTGCGACATTTACGGTAGAGGTACACGAATTCTTAACTTCGCTTGTTGCACAGGTAATTGTGATCGTAACTATGTCGTGTTTGGTGTCATTTTAATCGGAAAATCGAGAAGAATACGATGGTAAAGATTTCATTAAGAAAAAAAGAAATTAGTATGAATCTCATCGGTACTCGACCACTACCTCGTTGGACATCGAGATCTTTTCGACATTTACGGAGAGAATACTGTGTACGTGTACTGTAAAGGTTAAGCTGGTCGAGGCTCGCAGGCAGAAACACCCGGCTCGGGTTTCCGCAGTTAGCGACTTATTTATTGAAGAGGAATAGCCTAGATCGAATTGGCTGTTGACCTAGACATTCCGAGTGGACCCTCTCTCTCTCGAACGGCAGCGGGGAATCAGATGGTGACAAGTGGCTGTCTCGCAGTGTCTACGAAGCATGCATCCGCGAAGACAAATAGGACGACGGTGCTTCCTTTCTCGGACGGTTTACAGCTGGGTCAAATCTCAATAGGACCTTATAAACCGTGCTGCTCGGCGCACGAATCGGTTACTGGGTCATTTCGAACAGCTGACTGCGACGCGGACTTTCTGCGAGCCCTGCATCTTTCGCATCAGCAGCTCGCCAAATCGCCTGAAATCCCTTCCTCGCGACTTTCCCCCACCCTCAGTCAATTCTCCGGACAACAAAAAATGGGTTCGAAAGGTTACAAACTTTTATTTCGGGAAACCTGCACACGGGGAAACTGCCGTGACAACGCGACTCGCGAAAGAAATGGAATTAAAAATCGCATGCTGGGGGTAGCGGCGTCGTGTATGTGGCACATTTTTCGACGATCGATATCGCAAACTAAATTCATAGAGGAGGTGGTCTCGGCGCACGAATGTTCGATCAGGCTTCATTACTTAGTCTGTCGAGGGACAGTTATCGAAATGTAGGCTACAGTTCTTGCGTGAATTGCGGCGCGTACTGTTTGTCGAATTTATAAAGTTTCATTTTCGGAGGATAATGTGCGGTAATGTTTGCTTCTCGTCGATGCATGCAAGTTTTCCAGGAATTCTGTACTGGACAGAGTTTATACGGTTGAGGAAGGAAGATAATTTTACGCTATTTTTCGAGCGTCAGCAAAATATTTTCTTGTATGTGCGTGAATAAAAAAAGAGAAAAAAAAATAGCAGTGCGGCGGCAGGCCAAAGTAGGCTAGTAGGCCTAGAAATGTGGCCGACTGTTAGGTCGTTGGCCTTACCCGACGATCTGATATTTCGTTCGTTGAATAAAACACTGTTCGCGACTGAAAGAATTTTTTCAAAGCCAGTATCTCTCGCTCCGAAATAATAACAAAATAATGGTTTCGACGTTTTTCAACGTGGTAAGATGCTGCTAGGCTTGCGAATGATTATGATGTACCAGAAATCTTTGCGCAAAGAAATTGTGTTGAAAATTTATAAAAATAAAAATTGTCAGAAGCTAAATGCATATGTTTTTCTTCTTTCAATAATTTCAGTACACTGAAGATTTTTATCGCGTTAAATTTTAACTACTTATTTTTGTTAGTTTGTTTGTTCGCAGTCTATCTGTAAAATTTTAGTGAAAGAAATCTTTGGCTGTGAATTACAGATTTGGAAGAATGAATTGTTGCTACTTTAATTTAGAATTTTTTGATGTTTAATTTTTGTTGATTTAGAAATGATTAGATTATGTCACTTGGTATGATTTGTTAAAGATTGATCACTAATGACAGTTTCAGTGAAGTGAGTCTGTAACTTAACAATTATAGATTTTGAGAAATTATTTGATAATTGTTGGTAGGCGCTATGCTAATATCATTAAGATTTTGTGTAAGTGGAAATTTTGAAACATTGACAATTTGGTATTAAAAGATGGTATACTGATCTATTATTGTTATAGTGGACCGTTTTGATAGATTATTTTGTAAATACAATGACTATTTAATGAGAAATCACGAATACAGATGAGAACCAGTATTAACCTTGTGTTATTGTCCCCGTACACTGGCGTATCGTCTAAAATAATGTTGTTCGACATAAGCTCCAAAGCTTAGAAAGCACCACCCTCCACCATAGCCATCGATTCCACTACTGTAGCTCTAGTAGGCGATCTTCGCGTAATCGGCACAAAGTAAATGTTTGATCCCTGGATCTTAAGTAACCCTAATATTCTTGGAAAATGATCCCATAAACGTTACTACATTCGCAACCTCCTAATCCTTCCCAATCCTAGTAGTAACTAACTTAAAATAAAAATAGATGTGAAAAGTGGAAGATTGTCAAATTAAAGGCATTTCCTAAAAAAAATGTCAATTACTAGAGAATAATGCAGAATGCAAAATTCCAAGTACTAGAAAACAAAAATTTAATTCGATAATCAGGATCTTTTAAATTAAAGAAATACTTTAATCCTAATTTTCACTATTTACTTCAATAGAATGTTCCAATTACTAGAAAACAAAAATTTAACTCAACAGTCCTTTAAATTAAAGAGATTTTCTAATCTTAATTTTACCTATTTTGATATAAAATTCCAAGTACTAGAAAATAAAAATTTAACTCGATAATCAGGATATTTAAATTAAAGAAATTCTTTAATCCTAATTTTCACTATTTACTTCAATAGAATATTCCAATTACTAGAAAACAAAAATTTACCTCAACAGTCCTTTAAATTAAAGAGATTTTCTAATCTTAATTTTACCTATTTTGATATAAAATTCCAAGTACTAGAAAATAAAAATTTAACTCGATAATCAGGATCTTTTAAATTAAAGAAATTCTTTAATCCTAATTTTCACTATTTACTTCAATAGAATATTCCAATTACTAGAAAACAAAAATTTAACTCAACAGTCCTTTAAATTAAAGAGATTTTCTAATCTTAATTTTACCTATTTTGATATAAAATTCCAAGTACTAGAAAATAAAAATTTAACTCGATAATCAGGATATTTAAATTAAAGAAATTCTTTAATCCTAATTTTCACTTTTTACTTCAATAGAATATTCCAATTACTAGAAAACAAAAATTTAACTCAACAGTCCTTTAAATTAAAGAGATTTTCTAATCTTAATTTTAACTATTTTGATATAAAATTCCAAGGGTCTTTTAAATCAAATCTCGATGTTAACAATTTTACACTGAAAATTTAGCTGAAAAATCGAAGGTTTGAAGAAATTTTCTGATCTGAATTCCAATTATTTCAGAATGAAAAATTCGTTAGAGGAGTTTACTAAAAACTTGTTAAATGAAAAACTCTCTATTTTATTTGGAGTAAAATATTGACTGAAAAATCGAGAACTTTGGAACGAAAGGAGTTTCGTCCGAGTCGCAGGATTTTGTGAAACATTTTCGAGACAAGTCGGACAAGTTTCCCAGTATGGATTTTCCTTGTACATTGTTTTTGAATCGAGAGTTTCCGCTTTTACGTTTAAAAACACCGTCGCAGTGTACCTATGGCGAAACCAGCTCCTTCTAAATTGCCTGTGACTAACGAAATACATGCATAGGTATATTGCGTTCGTCAGCAGTATCCCGGCCCATACTGTGCCAACATTACGAGTGGTTTCACTCACTTGTGTAATCTAATTCAAACCCGTAGGGCAGAATTGCATGGAAACGCCATATATCTTAGCGCCGTGAAACATTTTACCAGTTCATATTTTTCCACGGGGGGTGCCTTAATTAAAACACGCTTCGCCTAGCGAAAGGGAATTGACAAACGATTGTCGAGATTGCTTTAAGAAGTATTCCGCTCCCGAACCACCATTACACTCAGCACACTTTTGCAAAACCATACACCATAAAAGAATATACAGCTCGCGTAATTTTGATCGTTTTCACATTAAAAAGAAAAATTTATTTACCTCAAAACATGCGCAAAATTTAACAAGTTTATTTTTCGACGGGTTCTGATATTTTTAATTTACAATCACCGAGATTGTAAAGATGTAAAAGGCATATCTAAAAATTTCGATAGATAAAGTCTTGTTATTTTTATGAAATAATGTAGAACAGTAATTTTATTAGAAAAAGAAATGACAGAATTTTGACTTTTTCACACCTCGAGAAGCGATTAAATTGTCGGGTGCAATGGCGGATTAGATTTAATATTAATTTGTCATTAAAAACGATTTACTGTGCGCATAAACACGCCGCGACTGTCAATATGTATTAAGCACTGCAATTATGCTATTTGCAAGTGTCCACAGCTCCCATACGTACGCTCTACGATCATCCTGTTGGCAAATATCAATGTGTATCGCACGTACCGCGATTCTGTGCGGCAATGAGTGATAATTTCGAATTCCCCGAATTCGCCGCCCTCAAAATATCAAATTTTGGCGAGGCCCCGCACATTTTTGCTCGAGCTTTTCGCCAGTTTATTGAATCAGCAACGTCGACAATAGAAGATGCAATCATTCATTTATACGCAAATTCGCGATTCACTAATTTCTTACTAATTAAAACCGACAATCACGACGGTAAAGGACAGTAATAGAAAGTTAAATTTTCGGGCTTCATTAAATTGCCATGTAACTTTACCAAGAATGTCGACGTAGAGTCTTGTTAAACTTTTATCTTATTAATAATATTGAAGATTGCTAACGTCGTGAATAGAACACGCAACCCACTTAGAGTCTTAGAGCAATACTCATATTTCCTAAAATTACTAGTGTTGAAAATAATATAAATAACCGAGACGTGTTGAGTTTTAATTAATTTCGTCCAAACCTTCTGAATAATGTAAAATATTACTAATGTCGACACTGAAAGGAACGACCTACTTTAGGTCGTATAAATTTTATCATGAATAAAAGAAATAAGTTATTCTCGTGGCTCATACAAGTTTTGCTTAATCTCAACACCAATTGATATAGACTACAGACAATGGCGATGAACGAATCCAATCGAAAACTAGATTCTAGAGACCTATTTTTACTGGCAACAGTGTCGACATTCGCGAACGAGAAAAATAAGCAGCATGACCTATTTTACAATTCTGTTAAATTCCTATAGAACTGTCTCGACACTATAGAACATTCTTATTGCAGCGAATAAAAGAAACAACCCATTTTCGAGTCTCATTAAATTTCTACTGGACTGCCTCTACAGTGTACAAGATTACTAACGTAGAAAATAAAAGGAGCAATTTGTTTTACAGTCCTATTCTTCTAGTCAACTCTTTCAACAATGGTCTGCAACGTCCAAGATAAATAATCAACCTGCTTTGAAGTTTTATTGAATGTCTACAGCAATTGTCCCAACAACGTAGAACAGTAGCAAATGAAAGTAACAACCTATTGTAGGTTCTTATCTTTATACTTAACTGTTTCGACAATGCAGCGAATTGCTACTGTAGGAAAAAGAGTGTACATATTTTAGAGTCTCCAAAATTTTAGTCCTATTTTTCTAATCAACTGTCTCAATAATGTAGCAAATTGCTAATATAGGGAATAAAAAAGACCATCTATTTTAGATTTCCAACAGTGCAGAAAATTAATAATGTCGAAATGAAAGAAGCAATCTATTTTGGATTTCTATTTTTCTAACCAGCTGTCTCAACAATGTAGCAAATTGCTAATATAGAAAATAAAAGAATATCTATTTTAGATTCCCCACAACGTAGAAAATTAATAATGTCGAAATGAAAGAAGCATTTTGGATTTCTATTTTTCTAATCAGCTGTCTCAACAATGTAGAACAATTTTAACGTCGAGGGGAATAGGAATAGCCTATTTTCGAGTCCCATTCAATCCCTACTCCGTTTCCACCAATTTACGAAATTACCAACGATAAAAATGAAAAAAAGGAAAAAGAAAACTAGCCTGAAATTAAATTTTCGAGTCCCTTTAAATTCCCCCACAGAACAGTAGCAACAATTCCCAAGATTACTAGAAAATAAAGGAACCTAATCTGAATTTCCGCGTCCCATTAAATTTCCTCTGAACTATTTTTTTCCAGTAATTCGCCAAAGACTTTTAACGATAAAAATAAAAGAAACAAACTGTCTTTCTGTCACGAATGAGTAAAAGGCAATTTCGAAGCTGCGCGACGCTTTTCAAAGGAACATTGCTCGTTAACGACTGTGAAGCAACTCGGAGAGAAGATAATGCTCCTCGATAAAGATATGAGCACTGATTGAGGACAGTGGGAATAGTCTTTCGATTATTTCACCGGGCGAGCTTCGAGAAAGTTTATTTATTAAAATTCGAAAAAGAAATCCCGTAAGTTTCGGGATAGTAATTGGCCCCATCATTCGTTGAAATCGTCAGCTCAACTTATTCGCCCCATTTCGGAGCAATACAGTGAATTCTCGATATATGTCAACAACACGGGTCTTGTCAGCGTCTTGTATCGTGTAGGAGACACCCGAACCGTGTTATGTTTACACTCCTCGGCGTCCGAGGCCCCTCATGCTTGTTGGCACATGTTATACCTCGCTGTAGTGGGGATAGCTCCGCGACGTTTATCATCCAGGTCTCGGCGACATATATAGAGAAATCACTGTAGCTAGCAGAAATTTCATAATTTTCACTTGGAATTATTAAATTCCAATCATCGGCGAAACGATTTGAATAATTTCACCCCATTAATTGATTCCCTCTCACCCGTTAAATATTGTGCACTTTGATTTCGATGACAATTCCGCCGTCAATGTCGGCAAAAGAATGGATCAACACAGTGTTTAAAAATAATAAGAAACAGCAAAGGTTTGTTTCAAGTGTTTTTTGCCGTGTTTGCAATTATGAGGCTCGCTTGTGATTAAAATATAATTATACTGATGTTTCAAACGGCGAAAGGACTTTTACGAGTTCATTATTAAAGAACGTCGTGCGCACTGCACCCGTACACGTGCGTTTAAATGCGTGTGCCTCGAGCGTGCGTACACACCGCGTACACGAGTGGCCGAGGTCATTTCACCGGCCGAAAAGATATTAAAAAATTTAATTTCAAAGATTACTGTTGCAGAGATTTAATTTCATTTTCGTAAATCCGATTTTTCACTCTAGAAATAAGCTCGTGCAGCGTCCAATTTAGAATCAGGGGACTACATACTGAATAACCCGAGCTCTTTCACGGCATTTCTTGCTTTGTTACGCTAAAATTGCTGCTAACTACTAACTAGTCTTCGTTATACGTCGTTCCGACATTTATTAGACGCGATAACGATCGTTCCTTTTCTTTTTCTTTTCTCGTCGAATTTGTCCGCCGCGGAATTATTTTAACCGAATTTCCCGGGGTTTTTAAGTGGAAATTAATTACGCTCGTTACGGTATATAAAGAAGAAGAAAAAAAAGGAAATGTTTAATATCCTTGAAAAACCTCCGAGTAAAGAACGCGATCCAATATGTATAAAAATTGCGACAGTAAATTCTGCTGTAATACTGTGACGCTGTACCAAGTTTCGCCGTTAAATATTAAAGAGAATTTTCTGTAATGGATGAAACGCTACTCGATAGTTTTTAACGCTCACCGGCGAAGTTTACACAAGGAGCTGCAGTTGGATCATTAATATGTATTGAAAAAGGTATAGTTTCGCTTTTGTTCATAGCAATTTGCTCCACGTTAATGGAAAGTTCGAGAAGAACCTCGAGACCAAGAGGGTTCGACGAATTTGCAGAAATTAAATTGATTTCGAAGCGACCGATAATATATATATATATCAGTTCTACCGCAGAAATCGAATTCTGCTAACCGATCACTTGAATATTTTATACTTTTTTCCCTGTGCTACGACATGCAATTATCAATCATTATAGAAGTCGCGATGGCAACCGGAAATAGCTTTATCTTCAGCGGATTTTACTCGAAACGCGCGCTTTCGTCACATTTGATGCCTCCCATTTTTTGAACGAGCTCGAATTTCGAAAAGTGATGACTTAAACCCCTGCTGATTTTGCATATAGTACGTCATGCGAGCAGTCATTTTTTAACCAAATCCCGGAGATTGACCGGAGAAAGCGAATGATTTGGAATGATGCGTTAGAAAAGAACATGTCTTTCTAGAAATTTTTCAATAACTTCAACGTTGTGTAGCTTACAAAAAAATTAAATATTCATAAAATGATGACGTGAACCCCCACTAATTTTCTATATATCACGTAACGCAGTCATTAATTTTTAACAAAATCTCGGATATCAACTGGGAAAAGCGACCGATTTAGAACGCTGCATTAGAGTGAGGCACATACCTTTCTAGAATTTGTTCAGTAACTCAAAAATTGTGTAGCTTACAAAAAAATTAAAAATTCACAAAATGATGACATAAACCCCCACTAATTTTCTATATATCACGTAACGCAGTCATTAATTTTTAACAAAATCTCGAATATCGACTGGGAAAAGCGACCAATCTAGAATAATGCATTAATGAATCACGCAGCTGTTTAAAATTTCTTTAATAACTCGACAGCTCTGAATTTTATAAACTAATTAAAAATCGACGAAGCGATGACTTAAACCCCCACTAATTTTCTGTGCTGTACATCGTACGATCATTAATTTCTGGCAAGCTCGTCGATATAAATTGTAAAAAGCGAACGATTCGAAAGAATGTTCCACTAGGAGAAAATGCACATGTTCTTTCGAACGAATTAAAAGGAAGCAACCGTTCGGTTTCGAAACACAATCTCCCTGACATTTTAAAATTTTCTTCAAATGCAAATTTCGTCGCGCTTAATTACGGTACGTTTTATTCCGGCAGTATTGCGAGTACGTGCTATCGATACCGGCGCGGATAATACAAGCGCGACCGAGGGGCCATGCTGCGTTATAACACGGCGGAGATACGTACAGCGTCTGCTGTAATTGTAGAAGGGTGCTTTCCGCGTAACAAGATAATCGAAGCAGCATCAATAAATTAATAGAGTTCAAGAAGTTCAAGTGTACTCGGCGAACGCCGAATTAATAACGCGTTATCTATTAATGGCGTTGATCTGTTCGTCTTGGTAGCATTATTCAAGGTTTCTTTCGACAATTCGGATCATCGTCGAATCAAAAACACGTCTCGGAACGGTAATACTTTTTTTCCGGCGAGAATGAAAACGAAACTTCCAAACGGCGAATTAATTCGACAATTCGATTCCACGGATCGAGTCTTAAGTCGAAATGACGTCATCGTCGTTGACGACGTCGACGTCAATTACTGCTACTACCTTTACTACCGTACCGCATTTGCATAAACAGCCACGACTCAATCTCTATGCTAATCGACTTGTTCAAGTCCAAAAAGTACCTGCGTTAAGTACGCATACCTGAATTCGCGCATGCATATGCATACACGCGGTAGAACGGTGCGCGCGGGCACGGCGCGGCGGCGGCGGCTACGGTTGCCTTTCCTCTTTTCATATTTTTGTTTATCTTAGCCGTGCCCGATGCTCCGTTTCGAAGTGCAACTGCAGCCGTCGATACACACCGAGTGCATATTCATAAGGCTCGACTCGGCGGCGATGGCGTTCGCCGCGTTTGAATTTTAAAAGACGCTGCTCGCGCGCGCGATCGTCGATTCGCCATTTTATCAAATTAATCAACATAATTAACTTGCAGACTTCCCCGACCGGCCGTGTCCGACGGAATCGTCGCCGACGGGAGCGGAAGCCCCATTGGAAACCGGGGACAAAAGGTTCGCCGGGCGAATCGAATCAGCTAATTCTTGATAAACGGATCGAAGCAGACGCAGTGGGCCAAATGATCTAGCTGGAGAAAAAGTTCGCATGCGGCTACTGACGTTAACGCAAGGACGAAAACGTGAGGCACGTGAAATCATTTTTCTTCTATTTTTGTCGGTAACCTGGTCACTCTACTTTATGGCGAATCTATAGTCAATTCAGTAATTGCATATGGAAACGTTTGAATAATTTCAATAATTGTGAAATAGAAAACCGGTCATTTTACCGTGGTAGGTTTAGTGTTAACTTATGTGATATCTGATGATAAAGTAACATCAATTTACCGTTTGATTGTTAATATAAAGGATTTGTTAAGAAAATGGAACTATTTTAAAATTCGAGACAAATTTTAATTTTTTGTATTTCGTAATCTAATTATTAAATAAATACTTACAGTTTTTTACCTTTAAGTTCGGACTTTTTCTTCCTGATTATGCGATCTGGCCCACTATGGGTCTCGTGCGATCCGCCGTAAGATTCAAGTGTGCGCGTATTCCGTGGGAATATTTTTTCCTATCTCCCGAGAGATAATGCGAGTATCGCTGCCGACCAGCTCGACACTGTATTTTTGCTGTAGGCTGCTAATGCGAACGCTCCCGTCAACACAATTACTATTCACGTCGAATCGAATTAATCGCGAATCCGGTTATTCGAGCTCTAGCCGGCACCGTATAATCGTATCTTTTCGAACTTATGGCACTCTGCATCGACGTTTGACGATTCGGCCGATGTTTCCCGTGCTGTTTGCCGTATGCTCGAAATGCGAAACCGATCGCCATTCGAGAGAGACGCGCGGACAGCGCGCGGCGATTAAATGATTTTAGAGTACACGTGTGCGTCGATTGTTTCACGATTTTTAATAACTGAACGGTTCGATGGAAATTCGCGAAATTTGCACGATGTTTGGGTAACGTTGCTAGGAGTGTGTGCAAAAATGTATAGCCTGAAAGATTAATTGTTCACTGAATTATGACTATTCGTACCGTGGCTTTGAGGTTGTAGCAATTCAGGGTCATTTAAAATCGATTTTTCACCTGTTTACTCACTTAATCACGATCGATATTAATTGTCATATTTAAGTTTATTTAAATTATAATATTTTATTTTCATGAGAACTTCTGATATCGATTGGAAACGTCGATCTCGATCAATACATTGAAAAAAGTTCTACTTTTACTTGAAAATTCGTAAACATTAAGCGGCCTGCCTGGTATAAACAAATTGGAATTCGGCAAAGTGATGACTTAAACTCCCCTCAATTATCTGTAAACTATTTTATGCGATCATTCATTTTGATCAGAATCTTTGATATCGATCGGAATCATCGATTTCGATCAATCCATTGAAAAAAGTACATTTATTTGAGAATTGGCGAACATTAAATGGCCTACATATTATAAACAAATTGAAATTCGGCAAAGCGATGACTTAAACCCCGCCTAATTATCCTTGCACCATCTCACGTGATCGTTAACTCTA
>JAQQRP010000303.1:0-12259 GCA_028454245.1 Halictus quadricinctus
TTCTAAAACTTATAAGAATAAACACTTAAAATTAAATTTTATTTTTAACACCTTCCAAAAATTTTCAAAAGAGACCTATATTGAACATGTACCCAAGTTCACCCTCTTGCAACTCTAGTTTCTCCACAAATTTATCTTTTTGTAAAGAAACTTTCACAAAAATTTCGAAAGAAAAAGTGAGCCCATATATAAACGCCCGAAATGACATTTTGCTACCACTTTCCACAATTAAATTAAAAGAATAAAATACTGTAAACTAACAGAGTTGGAACAATAACCATTTTCCAATAAAAAATAGAAGTAACATCTTATGTTTTTAAGTTCCATAGAACATCGTCTTCACAAATACACGAATATTCAAAGAAAATGGTTTCATCGGTGCAATTGTCTTCCCTCACAATTTTTCCATCTGTTCAGAATATGTAATTTAGCTCGGCAAGGTATTACGTTAAACTAGGATTGAGAATGCGATTGGACTCGGAACGAAGACGAACGAAATTGTAGTTGGAACGAAAGGGAACATGAAATTCGCCAGCAAAACAACTCGCTGGTTACCGGCGAGCTGTTAGCGTGATACCAGGCTGCTCGATCACGCAGAAGGCTTAATTTTCGGCGCATTTTGAAGAGTAATCACCGTGCAGCCGAAAAGCCCCGGGGTTTTTATCAAGATCTAACGGCGAACTATCGACTTCCTTCATCGTCGACGGCTTACGAACGAGGAAGGCTATCGTCGGCGGATCAGCTGATGAATTTCAGCCGGGGCAATTCACTTTTTATGCGGGCTCCTCGGTTAATCGAATTGGCCGACAATCGCGCGACGATCCACACACAGCTGCACCCCCCATGGCTCCGATCGTTGGAACTCGAGTCGCTAATGAAGTCAAGTGCCCGGAATGAAAGGTATAACCCTTTAAAATTCTATGTACCAGCGCGGACCGTTGCTCGTTAAACGGGTATCCAGGATCACGGTCCCGGTGAGACGCGGCGAAAACTTCGCTATTTTACGCTACCTGTTTTTGCAAAGGTTCATGTATATGTATACTAGGGCCTGGAATTAATTGAGGCAACTTCCGCGGAGTTATGGGAAATTCTGAACCGAACCGAATCCCCCGTTTACTTTGAATTTTGCACGCTTCGCTCTCGGTACGTTCAATTCGAAACAAACGAGTCATTCTGCAAATGCGCCCGTCGTATATGAAATAATCCCTTCCCCTGAAAACGCAGCTGCTTCAATATAATATTAGCTATATAATGCAATATAGCAGGGC
Organism: Halictus quadricinctus; assembly: GCA_028454245.1. Lineage (NCBI taxonomy): Eukaryota > Metazoa > Arthropoda > Insecta > Hymenoptera > Halictidae > Halictus > Halictus quadricinctus. The sequence continues at coordinate 1,269 of JAQQRP010000303.1, forward strand.
CCGCTCTAGCGGTTACGACGCCCCGGGCAAAAAAAAAACAAATTGCCGCCCCTTTTTAAGCACTAAGCACCGCGCTGAACAAAATGACCTTTTTTTTTTTTAGCAAAATTGTCTCGCAAGGGTAGTCTGAAATTTTCTATTAATTGAATATTTAAAACATCATTATTTTTCTCACACTTATAGCCGAAGCCAAAATGGCGCCCCTAAATTTTGGAGCCCCGTCAAATGCCCGGGTTGTCCCCCCTCTAGAGCGGGCCCTGAATATAGCTGCTTTTATGAGAATATTCGCTTTTTACTGTTTCAAAGCGTCCACGCAACAATTAATAATATAATGCGTACAATGGCAACTCTTCGGCATAACCTTGCGAACTTGATCGACGTTATACCAAAACAGCCATTTTATGGCAAAGCCGGGGTCACACGAGCGTCATAACGTTACACTGTTTTGCATAGGATCGGTCGCACGAGCAACATCCGTCAAATTTAACGTGCGCACAATATCAGCAACGATGGCGATTGCTATGACGCGAAAAATCGATACAGTTATTCGCGAAATTGCGCGTGCACAAGCTATGAAAGCCATATTTGTTTTTGACTAACAGAAACACCGTTTTTTCAACAAATAAAATTTTTGTTCACACAATTTCAGATCGTAAAAAATAGTTCAACAATACAGAACAACACAAACGATACAACGAACAAAAAATAAACAGATGCAATAAACTCTACGAAAACTGCACGTAACATATTTTCGTAATAACAATTAATTATAATTTTAACATCATTTTTAAATGAACTTTTAAACAACATTTTTTTAGAACGCGTCACGTGACCGAGGCGTGGATGAAGCATGGGGGAACAGCGCGGTAGAAGGGGAAATTAGAGTGGGGGAACGAGTCTTGATCTGGCAACTATGACTCAATTTTGTGACGAGGAAATGCACTCCGTTTTTTATTTTAACACTAGGTTTACGGAGCACTAATAAATGACTATTTTAGATTACTTTAACATGATTGTATCTATCAAAATTTGTGGCCATCTTTTGAATAATATATATCCAAAGAAATCAATTTAAATATCAATTTAAATCAATTAAAAATATTAGAATCCGTCATTTTGACGGGTCCCGTAAATCTAGTGTTAATAAAACGATATAAAATGTATTGTTCGAGTTATTTTTCTTGGTTAATTATTTTTTCGGACCTCGCATCGCGTATACATACATTTGGTATGCGAGAAAGGCAGATGTTGTTTGTATGACCGATCCTGTGTAAAACATTGTAACGCTACGACGACGCGGCGCACGCTCGTATGACCCCGGCCTTATAAGCGCCAATCGATTTTGTTTTGAAATGCAGCGAAGGCGATTAAAGTGCATACAGTTAGGAATAAAAGTATTAGCACACCTGCCTTTTAATTGCACAAACGCAAGCCAAAGAACGAACACAATATTAGGTTAAGTTTTTGTATTAATCATAACTACTGGATCTTTAATTTTAGAGTATTACGAAAGATTTTCTATTGGTCAATTAAAAAACGAAAAACAATGGAAATACAGTAAAAGCCTATAAACTACAAAGAAAATTAGTGCCATTCATGCCACACTGAGTGAAAGCGATTATAAACAGTAAGGGATTGCACACCAAATATTATGTAATATTTATTACACAATATTACCTTCAATTTCTAGGTCACATTCTTTTTTTAATTGCATTGTATTCTGTCGTTCTCACGCTGTACGAACATATTTCTGATAAATTTATTAGTTCATAGGCGACACGTTACCATCACGATATTTTCTGTAATTACTTTTTAACTATGTCTCATTGCGTCATCTATGCGTCATTTATGAAATGCTCGACAAACGAAAGGAAATCTGCTGAAATATACATATGTTTCTGAAGATACATAGTTAGGTAATTTAGGCGACCTAATAATTACAGTTCACAAGAGAAAGACTTGTTTCACGAAACAAGGTTTTCAGCCTGTAACTTGGACAAGCGCGGAATAAGAATTAAATAACAAGCAGGCGAAGGGAAGCATGGTGATTGGTAACTACCTCGTAACTACCCTATTACTCGAGGGACAGGCCGGGTTCGGCCCTAGCAATCGAACTCGACCCTTCGGTCGATTCCCGCCCTTAAGAGAAGAAAAAGAAGAACTCGAACGGAAGGAGACAGCGACGAGGAATGAAAAGTAACGTGTATATTCGGTCAACAACAAAAAAAAAAAAAGAAGAAGAGAAGAAAAGGGGGAAAAAAGAAAGCTGTTTCTCCTGCTTCCGGCATTTTCTCGTTAACACGGTTCGAGGGATCTCGTTGACACGCGAAATTCGCCATGGCAACACGCGTCCATCGGGCGCCGACAGCGTTCGCTGGCAGACACCCGATTTCAGAGAAGTTTCACAAGCGACCAAACACACGCCGAGGGGAAGATTTTTCTTCTTGGTCAAACAAGGGAGTTCGATTTCACTCGATCCGGCTAACTCGAGAGGGAGGAAGAGGAACAAGGCCGGGGTGGTCGAAGGCGAGGATGCAAGAACCAGAAGACGAGGAAGAAGAAAAAGAAAATTCTATCAGCTGCTTGGCAGCGGGTACCCCTTGGTCGCATCCACCCCCGCACGCCCTCGCCCTTCTACGAAATTCAACCTTCTTCTCTTCCCTCGGCTCTTCCCCTCGACAAACCCCTCCAACCTTTTGCTCCTTCTAGGAACCTCAGGCTTTCCTCTTCCACGTCTCGCTGGCGACCCACGAGCAACGGGATTGCACGCGTGCAAGCCGGATGGCGAAACGAAACGAAACGAGAAAGCGTAAACACGTGGAATGGAGACTCCCGCGGCATCGGGTGTCGTTGCGAAAATATGAAATTCGCTACGGCCAGGCGTATACTAAATTAGAACACTACGGACATCTTTCTGGAAAAAAGTCGCAAGCATCAATTGAAAGACACAGGAGCTAAATGTAAATTCAGATTTTTCACTAATAATTTTCAAGTCTTTTAATCCTTTCACGGTTTTAAATTGCATCTACCCGTTTCTGTTACAAACGTAGAAAAACCTGCCGAAATATAGATCAACCCTTTGCACTCGAAGCCATTTTAACTCTAGAACTCTAGAATATTTCCCTTCTATATATATTTTTTCATGCTATACATACGAAAATGGTGCGATTTACTCGTAGAGAAATGTTTAGTAATTTATGAAATAGAAACAAATTTAATAATGTCAAAAATATTTTGAATAATGATACAGTAATTTTCAGTGGCGCCTTACAGTCGCCATTCGAGTGCTAAGGGTTAACAATTTCTTGACGGACATAATGCGACAGAACGTCCTTGGCGAGGTTCAGTAAAATTGTAAATAATTTAATTTAAATTCAGGAAAATTTAAGAGAGCACATCTTATTATATTTTTCCTTGAAAATCAAGGTCAAAAAGAACAAAATAATTTTCTCTGTTCAACCGTGTTCTACTGGCCATGAGGGCCAATTTTGTGAAAGGAAGGGTCGCCACTCAACCGTTCTCTTAAAAAATGAATTTCCTACAATTTTTGTAACTTCTTCGCTCATAATATACTTCCATTTTCTAGTACATTTACAATTGGTACATTTGCAGTTAAACAAGAATTAAATTGCATTATTATGCATGGGACGTAGACCCGTATTCGAGGTTTCCATTCAATCAGAAAGGTGGAAGTCTATAGCAATTTTGGTATTTGCTAACAAGAACGTGGACCAAATTTGAAAAATAATTTGAAAGAAGACATAAGGGTTATTGAAGGGTTAGTGAGTTGAATTAAAATAAAAATGCTCTTCTTCTATTGTTTATGTAACAAAAGTGTACCAAAGTATCCGACACGATTCTTTACTTCGGATGATTATTTGTTATCTTATTTCAAAGAAAATGTGGCCTGATCGAATGGAGTTGTTCAACTCTTGAGAGGATAGGAATTGATGGACGGCCGCGTTCCGGCAATTCATCGTTTCCAGGTTTCATTTTCGCGAGAGGCGTTCCTATCGCGCTGCCACTTATGGTGATATTTCTGTGCATCGCGCTGGGCATGCATAATGCAGCTAGCCACTCGGAATTTACGTTTCGAGCATCAAGAGACCCCGGGGTCGTCGCGCGACGACTCCTGGCGAAGGACTCGTGTCTTCTGTCCTCGCAAGAAACATCTGCCGCCGGCGTGGTAGGTATGCTGCTGCCTCGACCACGAAGAATAGGGTGGGCCCCGGGCTTTCATAAATACCGGACCCGCCACAAGCTTTGCACGCTCATTTTCGAAGCCGATTAACACTTTTGCAAGCCCCTCGGTAATGGCAGCACATCGCAATAGACAAAAATCGAATTTTAGGTACAGTTACTTGCAGTGACTGAATAGTTCTGAGACTTTTATCGAATAGGGACAGATATCGAGAAAACACTGTACAGGGTGATTCAGCTGTCTGTGCCATCTACGAATTACGAATTATTTGATACATGATCAAATGGTTGAAACGAAAGTTGTACGGTTTCAAGAACAGCAAGCAATGCACTAATTAATTTTTTCGGTTTGCTTTCTTATCGAGATATAGAGGTCAGCTTGAGTTTATTTATCGTAAAGGGTCTCTTTTAATCTTGGAGATAGAATTGAATCCTGAATAAAAAAGTATAAGGGTACATGCGACGAAAAACTAATTATCACTGAGACGTTCTCAATTAATGATTTCTAATTTAATGCTGAATATGTTCTCCATTACAATTCACACATTTGTGTATTTGCTGCAGCAATAAATGCTCAAATGACACTATTAGCAAGTATTTAAAAGAAATAAAATATATAATATTTGATGAAAATAAGAATTTACATAAAACTAAAAGTAAAGGGATGCAAATGATATTAATCCAAAAATTAAGGGTTAAGAATGTAAAGTGAAACGAAAGGGGACAAAGGTTCGAAATAAATTGTGGAACTGCGTTGGCACTATAGTCCGTGGGTTGATGAGCACAGATTGTACATATTTGGAACCAGTGACGTCACGTGTTCCTTTATCTCTTCTTGAAGGAAAGTTATCTATGGCCGGGTGTCTGTATTTATCGCCGGAATCATTAAAACTTCACTGAATCGAATCGGGTGCTTCTACGCTGGCTAAAATACAAACTTAATCACCAGAGTTTCGAAAGGGACCGGCAAACAGCGTCTACCAAAGGGCAGCGGGTTTAATTTTCGACGGCAACGAGATCAAAGAAGGGACTTTAAAAAAGGACTGGCGAGTGCGCGCGCGCGCGCGCGCGAAGTAAAACAGGAAGTTCTTTTTCAACATGACGGAACGGAAAAGGGTGAAGGGACGTGTCGAAAAGCGAATAGGGAAATTGAGAGGCGACTTGTTCCCAATAAAAAGTGTTTCCGGCGTTCACTGGTGAGAACTGTACGAGCTGGGAATTTGACGGAGGAAACTAACGGAATTGTACCGAACAGAAATGCACAGAAGAATTGATTTATCGTCTGCTAAAAGTCGAATCTGTTTTACTACACGAACACCGCTCTGTGTCTGCGTTGTACTAACTGCTCGATTTTTAGTAACATGTTTTCTTCCTGTCAATAATCACTCGGTAGTACTAATAAAATTACGCTAACTGCCCTCTTTTCAATTAAATTAATGTGCGCTGCCAAGTACCGGCGCATCACCATTATTTAAAAAAATCGACTTCAATTAAATATTTTAAGTGCAGTTCGTTACAAAACCTGTTTCAAAAGCTAGACGTTTTAGTTTCTAGATTATACTACGTAACACTCGATTAGATTAACTCTTGGAAAACAAGAATGCAACGGAAAACAAAAATTATCGTTATTTCTAATTACTGCTCGTAACATTTCTAAAGAAATCCGTTAAACTTTAGTTTTCCTTCGTTTAGTCATGCGCATAAATAACAAATTCTGTTGATTCGAATTCAGGCATCTCTTGCAGGTTGCCAAAAATTCATTTTCGCATGATCAATTTCGCAGCAGCCTCGCTTGCAACGTCTGCGCATGGGTTCTGAACATTTTTATTGAACCATGGGATTTACGACGGTAACAGTACCGAAGGGGGACTGCGTTACACGGCCGTGTAGAACGAATGAAGGAGCATAAGTCAAGATAAAGCGCGCGTTTGCCAAGCGGATGAAATATAGAGACGACAAACTGCAATCTGTCCAATGATCGGTATTGGCCCATCGGTGGGCGTGAATCAATCCGCCGTTAACAGGCTCCCGGCAATCGTTGCTACGGTTTTATTGCCGACGAACCGACAACCCGAGCAGAAATGCGCCGAGAGAACGAGAGAGAGAGAGAGAGAGAGAGAGAGAACGCGATGCAACGGAACGCCACGTGGACGCGTCATAAAGCTCCGATGCAATTGTTAAGAATTTACGATGTTTGTTTATTCGATCCGGGGGCAGCTCGTGCTCTCCTTCGGCACTGCAACGGGTCGAGGAAATTTCTTAACCTCGGAATCTTAACCATTCGTGCAAACTAATTGACCGAGCCTCGTGACACGCTAGCTCGCGCGCGCTCCTTTCTCAGCCATGCTCGATCACGAAACCACTATTTTTTTTCTCTCTGGGTTCTTTTTATAAAGTTACAAGGTGGGCAAATTGGAGGAATCGAGGACGCTGATCGCGAGCAGGCTCAAATTGAAAATGAAAAATAACCACGGTGATAGGTCGTTTACAACAGTTTCTCAGAATGTCCGAATCGGTCCAAGCTGAGAGCAATGTGACATCGGCGGGAAAAATATTGTCATAGGTTGAAACCATCGATAGGAGGCCTGTTCCCCCACTCTTCCGCCCGGTCACGTGACGCATTCCCCTCTGCCCTGTACGTGTCGTGTGACTAACCCGGTACTGGCAGAGAGAGGGTAACTTTTGGCAGCGAAATGTAAGGAAATCGTAAACGCAATTAACCGATTTCACCTGTGCACGGCTGATTGCTATGCGCGCTAACGTATTTAGAATTAGGAAAACACGTTCAGGAAGACTGAAAATAGAAAATTTCATAGAATTTCCGTCTCCGTTATATTTCCTTCTTCGAACAGTTATCGCAGGAATTAACCCCGTCGAAATACCAGCTACGATGGCATTACGCATTCCTTTCAACAGCTTGGAATGCTAGCCTGTGCATATTAATTACCGCGTTGTTGGACGGAAATATGAAAATCTTTCGCAAATATAAAGGGCTATGATTGCACGTTACCTCAATCCCGCGATGCATGCGACGTGACTAAAATTGTAACGGCGTTGCTTATTTTTTTATCGAGGTTAGTGGATTAATTTGGTCGCCGCATGTAAAATTTTCGCAGGATGCAAAAGTACGTAGAGAAAATGGAGTACGTAGAAATCCTCTTACGTGGACTGTGAATTCTCGTGTGAACTCAAATAGTTCTTTTACGGATTCTCGCATCTTTGTAAAGAATTACCTTTCTGTACTTTTTCTAAGAAAATTTAGTAAACATATTAACCTGTGTTTGCAACGAATTTCCTTCGAAATTTTGGTTGTGCGGTTTGCTTGAAAAGGATTCAAATGGTCGGGAACGGTAAAAAGAACTCGGATGAGGGGAGGGACCACGAATTGAGGGGAAATTAGAGTGGGGGAATAAGTCTTGATCCGGCGACTATGGTTACAACTTCCTCTACAAGAACCTTTTTCTACTTCATTTCCCTCGACCCCTAACTCTGTCGGCGACAGTAACGCGTATTTATGGAGTTTAAAGAGCTGTTGCGAAACAACAAATCAGTCACTCGTTTTACGGTGGAAAAATTACTATAGCATTTACTCCCCGTGGCCGAGAGTTGAACGAGAAATATTACAATATGTTAGAAGAATTCGTTTTACTAAAAGAGAAATGTAAAACAACAGAATTCAGATTCCACAGAGTCAGAAAAGATGTTGGTTTTAAAGCGTAAATACAAAATTTACAGTCGGAAATCGAGGCTCGATCTTTTCGAAGATTGACGGCGGCATTCAACGTTAACTTTTACAACAACTGCCGAGATATGTGATCTCGAACGCGACTGTGTATCTTCAGGTCCCGTTTTCCAGTTTCATTTCCTTCCCTGTCAACGCCGAGATCTGTGTTAGGATTTATCCACGATGACAGAATAACAGAAGCGCCACGAAACTATCTTCACAGTTTCAGCAACAGCGGCGCAAGAATTTTTTAAACGAATCGTCGATCAATTCCATAACTTCAACGTTATTGCATGAACAAATACGTTCGACAATTTTCCAGGATAATATCAAACTCGATTTCGAAGCGAAAGCGACAGGAAAGAAGTAATGAAAGCAAATGAAAATAGTACTAAAAGCAGCGTACAATAGTGTGTAACCAAGGATGGATGAATATGCATGAATGGGTGAGAGTGTAAGATACTAAGGCAAATATTGTAAACAGAAATCCTTTCTCGTGGCCACGAGGCTGATAAACAAACTATCTAGCTATCTCGATGTCAATAATATTAAAATAAAAAAAGTTTCCAAATAAAATGGTTTATCTCAATTCTCAGAAATTTCACGCCACGGTAATGTTAAAATAATTCGTGTACGGATAAATACTTGAAACAAGTATATTTCCTTTTTTCAATATTCGCAAAAAACTGTGTGCACGACTGTAGCAGATTCCTCCATTTCCCAATAACTAATAAATAATAATTAACTAACTAATAGGGTAATGAGATATTTGTAAAAAAAGAACTTCTACGTTTTCTCGGTAATTTCCTCAGTAATTTGCCAGTTTAAACAAATTTTGGTTATGTCTGGAAAGGGGAAACTCGTCTCAAAACATGAGATTGGCCATTTAAAACGGTACTCGCAATTATCTCGAAAACTATTAACAATTACTGTGGGGGTACCAATTACGGTACCTATATTAATTACACTTGTTTTCAAAGTATAATGAATATTAAAAAAGAGATATTAAATGTATTCCATTAAAATGTTATATAGGCACAGTACTTGGTGTCCCTTATCCTATATAGGGAAAAAGTGTTCGGAGTATGTACGTATGTATGTATGTCCCCGGATAACATATTTTCTTGTAATTTATTTCATAAATAGAACAAAATTAATCTGTTATTTCTTTAGAAGGAAGGATCGTTTGAATCGGATTTCGATATACATTTTATCTGCAGTTAATATACATTGTATGTTGCCCCGGCATGGCACCCCTGACCCTCAGTTGTTCATATTGGACTGTTGATCCTGTGTTTTCGATTTCTTGTTTCATTCTCAAACCGTAGAGACGTGTCTGACAACGCGCTTTTAAATTCTATTTCGTATACAGATAAAGAGTGTGATTTTATTATATATACCCACATCCCAATATATTTGAAGGTCATCAAAAACGGAGAGGACTGTCCTAAATAATTATTGTACTTTCTAGTCAGTTCTAATAGTTCTAATGTAAGTTCTAATCAGTGTAACCGTAAAATAAGTGGTACAGGCGGTCGAAATAGAAATTTCTGTATCGGGATATCTTTATAAATTTCCTAGTTCTGAACTGGTGGAGACAAGCTTAGCTCAGAATCTGCTGTGAACCCGCATCTAAAACTGCAACAGTACCGAGACAAAAGCCCGGCGAAGCCTGGACCAGTCCGGGTAAAACGACACTGTTACCACGAGCTCCGCCAAGCAACGGTTAGGCGCATCGGTAACCTTCGGTATCGGTCGAAACTCGGTTCCGCGGGCAGCGAGCAGCTGTTCCGAAAGTGTGGACGGGTTTCGAGGCCGAGTCAGCCTCGATCGAAAGTAAGAGCAGGCCGCGTAACCGTAACCGGTATCGACGGGGCACAGGCGGGCGTTGTAATCGAGTCCGGGACTCGTTACGCCTTTGGGTAACCAGAAAACAGGACTCCGAGCCAAAGCGGACCTAACTAAATCCTCGATGAAAAAAGAAAAAGCGAAAGCGGTTGGAGACCACCGTGAAAAATCCAAATATGGCCTCGCGGAAAATCCTGATACATACAGTCACCTTTACTGAAAATCGTACAGCGAATATTTTTACTGTTTACTAACAGGATAAGGAACTTTCGGCGTTTTTTTTTTTTTATAACTTGTAGAGAAAAGTGACCGAAATCGACCTCGCATTCAAAATCGTACAATAACGCATAATTAATTTTAATATGGGACGACCTTTGTTATTTATTACCTGTTGTAAACGTCGCAGACTTTATTAATTATTCTACACTATTTCGTTCAATGTTTATCCTCGCTATCTGCAGTAATTTTTTTTTATTCGATATTTCAAACTCTCTATAAACAGTCTCTATTGTATTTCTAGCCAGTGACCGAATTATTTTGGGGCAATTGTACAATGGCCATTCCTGTGCCACTCTAAATTAAGGTTAGGGTCGTTACCTCTACAAAAAATAAACGAATTCAATATACCCAATCTTTTTTCACTGTCTTCCAAACTTTTTTTTCTAAATGCTTAAATAAACTCGTTCGCAAATTCCCGAATTTGTCCAAACACAGCCCCAGACAATGACCCTATCGCCGCCATGCTCCAATTTCTTATTCGCCATTCTTCATTCAACCTCCGCCAAATTTCAGCTTTCCCATCCGACCCAAACATATTTATTTTGCTTTCACCTGTGAATTTTAATTTTTTTTTCTTTATTTTCGGCATTCACGCACGATTTCCGTCTTGCAACACGCCCGTTGTAATTTATTATGTTTTCTTAATACTCTTCGAACTGTTTTCGACACTTTCTTTTGTATCCGTTTTTATTTCTCAAATTACCCACCTTTCGTCACTGTCCGTTAGCTTTTTATCCGGATTAATGTTCGCTTTTTCTTGTATATCGAATTTTTGAAACACTTCTGTTGATTATTTCGGTAAATGCTTCTATAAGACATTCCATTCTTCATATACTGAATTACAAGTTCACGGACTGCGATTGTTGTCTGCCACGTATTTCAATAGTTTTTATAAAAATCACCTCCCAATTGTACGCGAACAACCAACGACAGATCGCAT
>JAQQRP010000305.1:0-10221 GCA_028454245.1 Halictus quadricinctus
TATTTAGGTGTCCTGCTTTATCGAATTCACCCTGTATATGTCGCCAGGGCCTGGACGAGAAACGTCGCGGAATTATCCCCACTACCGCGAGGGGCCTCGAATTCAGTCGAGTTTAAACACGGAATTGAATGAAATATTTTACTGTAGTTTGAACATTCAGGTTTACTGCAAATACACAGAAATCCGCAGTTCAAATGTAACTGGCAAAAGCTGGGTGGCAGTGATGTGCATACTAAAAGTAAGTACCCTAATAAATGTGAAATAAATCCGGGGACTGTATTTTCGAGAAAATCGAGTTCGAGCGTGGACGAGATTCGCCTATTATAAAATATAGATCCAGTAAACGTAAAATCGAACGAATATTTGCGATCGATTTTCTCGGGAACGGGGTACAGTATAAGATTTTGCGTTATCGATTGATTTTTCCATGTACGGCTATTTCGGATCGGCAGTTACGAGACCGGGTTTTCAGGTAAATCGGTGGCCATTAATCCGGAACGGAAATAAAAGGAACGAACCGACGATCGGATGATACACGTCGCCGCCGACAGTGGCTAATAAGAGACTCGAACGGTGATTAGAAAATATAACAACGACGTTACGGTTGTATCTACGATCGGCAAACGGGCAGCTCGGCTTTCCGTACTAACGAGGGCAATAATTATACACACTTTCTCCCGAGGACGGCCATGTTTCTGTCATCCCGGGTTCGATCGCATCGTGTTATCTGCCCCGCTACTGTTATCTAATCGTCGCGGCTATTAATACGCCACCGGGCCGCTATTACTGTCGATCCTCGAAAGAATAAATAATGGAAACAAAGTTTCCATGCCGGCTCGGGGCCGAACGGAATTCACTAGCGTGCTCGCTCGATTCATAGCGATCGTCGACGCTAAAGATTGCTCCGCGGAACAGAAGAGAAACGGTGCAAAGTGAAAAACTAATTTATTTTACTAATTTATTTCCTTTTGTCTCGGAACGCCGGAACGTGCACAGATCTTTATGCAGATTCCTATTTTTACTGACTAATTTACGGAGACCGGCTCGTCAAACGGGAGTTTGTTTCTTCTATTAAAACTTTCGAGAAGTCTCAACAAATTAGCGGATCATAATCAAAATCGCGTTAGTCTCGCATTAAACCTCGGCGGTCTCCCGTCGACGCGACGCGACGCGCGGATTCCGCGAATCGCCCTTAGGGAGTCGCAAGTTTAAGGCGAAACTTTCCACTTTATTGCGTTTCGAGCATTGTGTACTATATAAATGCATGAAATTCGTCGGGCCGGTGATGAATAATGGATCGCATAAATTGCAAATGCGGAAACGAGAGAATCGATGAGAATTGAAGCTGCTCTTTAAAAGTTTAATGTATATGCGCGACGCCATCGAGCGTGTGGTGGCTTTTCTAATTTATTCCTTTCCTTTGGGCATACATGAAGCAAGTCCAGCCGTATCACTTACGAAACAAAACGAGTGCACACGCGTAACTAGACGCCGAATAGAACCAACACATAAATATCGCGCGCTACTAGCTCGGAAAAGGGATCTAAAATTTAGGATCATTGCTTGTCGTGTATAAAATTACGTATTTACATTTTTAAATTGTCGCTATTGTCACCAATACGGGGTATGTCTCTTGGACGATGCAAGACCCGTGTTGGTGACATACATCGAGAATTCACTGTGCACAATTTCCCCAATTTTCCGTACCTTTAATTTCGTGGGGTTAATCGGATGCGGCGAAGGAGCGGCTTAATTATTTCTGAGAAGAATTACGTATTTACGTGTTTAAATTATCGCGTATACGCGTGAGCTATGGTCACCAATACGGGGTGTGTCTCCTGGACGATGCAAGACCCGTGTTGGTGACATACATCGAGTATTCACTGTGCCTAATTTCCCCAATTTTTCGAACCTTTAATTTCGTGGAGTTAATCGGATGCGGCGGATGTGAGCGGCTTAATTATTTCTGAGAAGAATTACATATTTACGTGTTTAAATTATCGCGTATACGTGTGAGCTATGGTCACCAATACGGGGTGTGTCTCCTGGACAATGCAAGACCGGTGTTGGTGACAATTATCGAGAATTCACTGTGCACAATTTTCCCAATTTTCCGTACATTTAATTTCGTGGAGTTAATCGGATGCGGCGAAGGAGCGGCTCAATTATTTCTGAGAAGAATTCGTAAACTTATGAATATTTATAGGATTCAGGGTGGTCTCCTCCGTCGAAAGTAGTCGAAATACTCGAAGCAGAATTAATCGGTTCTCGGATGATTAAATTTAGATTTCACGAGGCTTCCGTGGAGCCTTTTATCCGCGCGATACATTTTCTATCGAGTAGGGCCTCGGTCGAGCGTGTATCCCGCTCGAACGTCCGCGAGATTATGCTTGTTCGCCCGTTCGCAATTAATAGTTCTAATAGAGATACGCGTAGGCCCGATAACAACGCCGGTTCTTCCATCGGCGGGTCGAATAACAGTCCTCGAAACTTCGCGTCTATTCCCCGTTCGGCATGCCGTTCTCGATTACCGTGTTATCTTTCGACAGCGTTATCTGCGCGACGGTATCTCGACGCATTATGCTCATTGCCGCACTCCCGTATACGCTGCTACGTGCAGCTGCAATCGATCCTCGGAAAGGGGGACCGGATTCCCAGGGTGCATTAAACTATCTATCAATCTATCTCGTGTACAAGAGTCGCGGGAAGGGTACGTATACACGCGTCTGGCCGCAGCACGTGCATCCACGAGATCTCCGCAGAACGCGCACGTACACGAAAACCATCGGCGGAGAGGTGTCTTCCCGTTGCATCCGCCACGGCCACGCTGCATCCGCGCGCGTGCATCGCTCGCTCCGTACGTGCGATAATGCGTGGGCGCCGTACCCTCCACGGCAAAAGTGAAACTGACGCTGGCAGCGTCCGAGATTCCTCGCGAGAATCTCACGACACTGAATACGATCGAGGAAAAACTCGGATATGAACAATTTTATTTATCGACTTGAAATTTTAGATGAAAATGGTCGGCCAATTCGTTTTGCAGCGACTTTATCAGTAAAGAAAATTTGTGAGCACCTTACTGATACTTCGGGTACGAACACGATAAGCAAAAGAAAATTTTCCAACTTTTTATTTTAAATGAAAATAGTATTAGTTTTGGAGCGATTTTATTCTTGAAGAAAATTTGTGAATATTTTACTGATACTTCGAGCATGAATACAAGTAAAAGAAAATTTTCCAACTTTTTATTTTCAATGAAAATGGTATTCAAAAGAAAATTTGTGAGTATTTTACTGGTACTTCGGGTACGAACACGATAAGCAAAAGAAAATTTTCCAACTTTTTATTTTAAATGAAAATAGTATTAGTTTTGGAGCGACTTTATTCTTAAAGAAAATTTGTGAATATTTTACTGATACTTCGAGCATGAATACAATAAGCAAAAGAAAATTTTCCAACTTTTTATTTTAAATGAAAATAGTATTAGTTTTGGAGCGACTTTATTCTTAAAGAAAATTTGTGAGTATTTTACTGGTACTTCGGGTACGAATACGATAAGCAAAAGAAAATTTTCCAACTTTTTATTTTAAATGAAAATAGTATTAGTTTTGGAGCGACTTTATTCTTAAAGAAAATTTGTAAATATTTTACTGATACTTCGAGCATGAATACAATAAGTAAAAGAAAATTTTCCAACTTTTTATTTTAAATGAACATAGTATTAGTTTTGGAACGACTTTATTCTTGAAGAAAATTTGTGAATACTTAACTGATACTTCGAGCACGAATACAATAAGTAACGGAAAAGAAAATTCTCCAACTTTTTATTTTCAATGAAAATGGTATTTATTTTGTAGTGACCTTATTATTAAAGAAAATTTGTGAATATTTTACTGTCACTTCGAGTAAGAATAGAATACGTAAAAGAAAATATAATTTTCTTTAGTAATAAAGTCGCTGCGATATGAATATTGCATTTTTCACCATTCTCATTTAAAATTTCAGAACGCACAACCATATTCAAAAGAATTATTCCATCTTGAAAGTGTCCCAGCAAGGACAAGCGCGTGACCGAGGTCAGGTCAATTTCCCGGCGACATACTGACCGTGTGTCATAAATGGCGAACCGCGTCCATACGTACCACCCGGAGACGAATAATTTAAGACAGATAAAGCGTCCGAAATTTCGCACAGCTGACAGGCTTTCTCGACGTTTACCCGTTGTTTTCCTGCGAAATTTTATAACCACTAATATTTCTCGGTACTTCTCGTTTATTGTTTAATTGTTCACCACCCCCGTCGTTCGTTCGAACTTTATAGGTAATCGTATTCGAATTTCTTTGGTCGCACCTACGCGAGAGTTTTCTTCGAGCGTCATACAACTTTTCCAAACCGGATTTTGTCCACTTAACCAATGGTTAACCAATTTATACGAGCTTCGAGAACAATGGAGTCTTAGAAACCACGAGCTGGGACTTGCTTCGAAATTCTACCGACCTTCTATTCCGAGAACAACCGGGACTTGTAATCTTAGACCAAATAAATCGAAGCTTGTACTCCGGAGTCTCATTAATCTCTTTGTCTTTACATTCGTCGTGATCCGAGTCCTGTGTTTCGTGGATCAATACAATGTGGAATTCTTGAGAGAAGCGAAATAAGAATGTCCACATCCATGACCTAATTCAGTCAGAATTTCATGAAATTTTCGTTCTGAATATAGGACGTTTGGTAAAACAAAAGTTTTTTTTAGAGTCTCTGGACACCACCCCGCCCCATATATGGTACAGTAGTCTCGTGCGTATTCAAAAGTTAAAGTGTAGCAGTTTATATTTTTATTTAATGTACTCTAGGTCCGTCGACGGTACGGTAGACACATAAAAGGATTGTAATTCGTTCCTCGCAGGTTTACTATACTTCGGGCTGCAACGTCGGCTGAGAGACAGCCCGTATAATCCAATGTGGTTCGTGTAAATTGATCGCGCGGATGAAGTTCGTTTCCTGATCGATTCCATTACATCCTACTCGAGATGCCGGGGAACACGATATACAAAAGCGCCGTGCGCACGTTATAAAGTACAGACTACACCGGTACTTTTGCCGAGGAATGTACTGGCCACCGCCACCCTGCCAAACAAGGGAATGGTACCCCAACAAAAGGAAGGTCTTCGCTCCACCATGGCACAATGCGATCCTGTTCGACGTACTTCCGCCCTGTTGCGTTTTTCCAATTCTAGTCGAGACTCTCCCCCCCCCCCCCCCCTCATGTGATCCGCCCTTTCTCCCCCCCCCCCCTCTCTCTCTCTCTCTCTCTTTCTCTCGATCATAGTACTGCCAACAATCACGCCAGAACTTTCGCTTCCCCCCACCCCTCTATACCAACCCCCATCCACGCGTCTTGTCACTCGAATCCGTCGAACCCTCGCAAACCCCTCGCGACCCTCGCTAAAACCCCCACGAACCCTCTGGACAACACATGTTTTCGCGTGTGTCATCGGAAAGTGACGTGTTACGATATTAACACTTTGCGGACCTGACGCTTTCACCGGTTTTAAACTAAATATCTGTTAGGGTCCTTCGTGAGCAATTTGGAATAATTGAAAAAAAAAACAGATTTTTCGAGTAACTTACGATTGACACAGAAAATTTGTATTTTGAATAAGGAGCCGCGTCTGGTTATTCACAATTTGGTAAAATAAAAACTGTAAAACCCGTAATTTTGTCCCGTTCCGGAAATTATTGAATTTTTCCCAAAAACTGGTACAGCGTTTACCCGATATATGTCCGAAACATGGGTCCAGCCACGGACATATGTCGTCTAGGAGATACTATTCCTTGATCCCCGCGACCCTACACTCCTCGGCGACCGGGGTCTCTCCTATATCTCGCGGCAGTGGGGATAGTTCTGGGACTTTTATTTGCTAGGCATTTCGGACATATATATAGAGTATATATTATTAGAAATCTCGAGAAGCTGTATCAACTTGCAAAGTATTTTGGATTTGATCGATCTCTCGAAATTGTTATGAGCTATAAAGAATATTTACAACCCCCAGCAGCTTTATAATTCCAGCGGCAGCTGAACCAGTCCGAGTAAAATGTCACAACAATTTCTGGTTTAAATCGCCTTTACACGGGACTTAATGGGTTCCGTATATCGGTAATTACAGTTATGAACTGTAATAATCTTGTTTAATAGGATTTCGGAACCGTTAATTGCATCGTAATTAAATCTTATAATTATCTAGCAATCACATTCCGTCCCGACATCAATGATTTCTGCTACTTAAATTGTAGTCGTAGACGCCGGATGATATTAACGCGAAATCAAATTATTAGATGTATTTATCGACACGCGAAACAATCAATAAACACAGGAGAGAGCAATCGCATAGAGGCCAGCCGCGTCGATTTTTCCGCGATTGAAGCTCGCGAAAACGGGATCCGCGAAACCTCCCGATTGTCCAATCTTCCCCGGGCCGAAATTCCGATTCCCGGAGGGTCGCAAAAAAAAAAATTGCCAATCCGCCAGGAACCAATTTTAATCCCCCCTCCATCCGAAAAAAAAGGTATCCGAAGCGGCGCGGGGGTCACAATACCAATTTCACGGCTCAAAGAAGCCCACGGTTAGCATTCACGTCTAAACCATCAAACTTTGTTGCACTCGTTCTTATCTCGGCGCGCTCTCGAGTTTATAATCTCCCGGAGCTCCAGAAATTTACCGAACAGGCTTGCATCGTACTCTCTCTCTCTCTCCCTCTCTCTCTCCTCTCGCGTTCCTGGGGAGCAGCTAGACAGGAAAGGAGAGAGGAGGAGAAGCGTGTTGCATCGGCGTTTCTGTTCACCGAGGAGCACGTCGCCGCATTACGCGTGTTTCATGGTAGCCGCGGCGAGCAAATAGGTTAATGCAACGACCTCATGCGCGGCAATTTTTGCCCGTGGCCGGTCTACAATCTACCTCCTACGTGTCCCGAGCGAGTCATTAACCTCGCGCTAATTAATTACCCGGTCGACTCTCTTTCCAGCGCGAAACGTCGTCACTGTCTCCTCTCCGCGATCCTTTCCTTGGTTCTCTCTCTCTCTCTCTCTCGCTCCCGCTCGCTATTTCTCTGGTTCGTTTACCTGGCCCCTGTCCCACGGCCAAAGGCGGCAATTTTTCCTGGAACTCGTGAGGGAACAGCGCGAAGCCACGACCGCGTACAACGAACGAGAACCAAGCATTCCCGTAGTTCAGATCCAATTCGTCTGTGTCCGAATGAGAGGACAAATTGTTCCGTCCACGTCACACGAACACCGACGAACCGCAACGAATATTTTTCTTTGAGCCCTTGGAGTGCTTGTAATCCCGTGGAATCCCCTGACGGGTCGATGCAGACCCGTCCCTGTATCTTTTCTTCCTTCTGCCCGGAGATCGAAAAAGTTATGGCGGCTCTTAATACGTCCCGCTTGAAACGTGAGCCGAGAAACTTCTCCTTTTAAAATGTCCTATCGACAATAGATCTATGGAGCATTAAAAGTGACTGTTCTACGTTACGTTGCTTCGTTGCAATCACAGGAATGCGTTAAATCAAATTTTGAATGACATTCAGTGGACAATACTTTAACAAAATATTAAGGAGTTCATTTAATCGACATTCTGAATGGGTTACTTATTTGTAATATTTACCTAGATAATGTACGATTTGAACCTTGTTTGTATTCCTCTAATAAAACATTTTGAAATACCACGTTCTAAAATAATTTTGTTTCTAAAATATCTGTTCCATGCGATAAGTTTTATAGTTCCCAATCATTGCTTTCTGTATAAGTTTTATAGGAACAGATATTTTCTTAAATCAAACGTATAAGTGCGCACGGAATTATTTTAAGAATGAGATTACTGTTTATCTCGATCACTATTTTTCTCACCGAGGAACGTTGGACTCTACCGAAGTGTAATTTGTTCAGTTATTGAAAATGATTCCGGAAGATTTGAACGAATAGGAAGCTATTTTATCGATGGGAAATTTGGATTCATTCGAAATGTAATACGTTTGCAACCAGCCAGGGGATTATCCTGTGTACAAAATGAAACAAAAATGTAAAATACTCATTCGGGATCGATAAACGAATATTCAATTCAATTTGTTCGCAAGTTCCGCTGCGGTTGACGCTAAAAATATATTCTAGTAACGCGAAGGATTAGGTACATTTACATTTTCATTGTTTGTTCAACATGTTTGTACAACAATAGAGACAGATGACACGACTTTCAATTGTTTTCTATTTCAACTAGACGAAAGACACAATTTATTTCGATTAATTTTAGGATATCAATCGAGAACAGTTTAGGAAATAATTGCGTGCGAAACCTCGAATAGGACAGCTACTAAAACTGTTAAGAATGAAAATAAATTGAACTCCCATTCGTTGCAACGGAGAAGAGAAATGTTTATTTTTTGCAGAGAGATCCTCTGACAATGAGTAAAACGTGTGAAATTGTTGCAAGGAACCAGACGGAGGTTAATTGGACTACCCGCTAAAAAAAAAAGGAGAAGAATCGAATCTACGCGAGCCGGTGCAATTATGCAATAGTTCAAACGGTAACCCAGTCCCGAATAGCATCGTGGGATCACGAGAGAACGGCTCTGAACAAGCGTCGGTCCGTCGATGTTCGCTTATGCTCGTCGACCTGGATGCGGACGTCAGTTGAAAGACGCCGCCGCGACGGCCTCTTAAATTTTAATGAGAATCGGTTTAAGACCTTAATTCCGCCGTTAAATCCGATACCACGTTAATTCGCCGATTCGACCAGACTTCTCCAACGCAGCAGTGTCTAGCCCCGATGGGCTAATCGAGGATCGAAACGATTCGTCGTCTACCGGGAGAAATCGAGGATCGCATAATCCCGATTATTCCACTCCCGTAAATATCGCTCGAAGAGACGGCCAGATTGATTCCGCGAGACCCCGGGAAACGATCCCGGACTGTTTCGATTCTGCTCGATTGAATTCGTTCTACGCGATCTACTTTTTCCCCGTATCTGGCCCTTGGCTGCGGTAAAAAACCGCAAGGAATGTAAATAAAGTGGCCCGTCAAATAAAGAAATGGATATACGGAAATAACAGGTGACGTAAAATAAAAAACTACCGCGGAAATGATTGCCGGACGAGCACAGTACTGTTCAATTTTTTGGAGTCATGCTCGTTACAGCAACGGCGAGGCGTTAACAGAAAATAATTGATTCGCTTCGACTCTGATTGATTTTTCGTAGACCGCGCCAAGGATTACGGAGCCACGGTAACCAATCACAGCTCCGCTAACACGGCATGAAGACGTAATACTTATTTGATTCGCAGACACGGCTGCACAATTATCTGCGACAAAATTTGCTATTAAAAAGCTAATATCCTTGACAGTATACACGATATTCCCACCGGAGCGATGAATCTTCATTTATGCAACCGATTCTAATACCATATGAATATCGATAGAAATAGTAGCGTCGTGAATAGACCATAGATTTATTTATAAATTTATATTTTCACTGGAACCACTTTAACAAGTTACTGAAATGATACTGTGAGTTTTTCATTTGATCCTTCTCAGTTTCTCTAAAAAAAAAACCATTATTTTATGCAATATTGCTGTGAGCAAAATGGAGACCCACATTTCATCCGACGATACATGAAAAATGACATAAAAGAATGGCATAAAATGCGTTCTAGCTGCACATTTTTAACGCGAAAGCAATGATTGCTTCAATTTCCCACAAGACTCTCCTAAGTCGATGATCCCGATCCAACGGGCCGTGTCAAATTACGGATCAAAGAAACGGTTAATCGTTGACACTGCCATGAACTTTCCGGACCTGTGCACCAAGTTACTCGACTTCGAATTTGGCTGCGCCCTTAATCATCGCTGGAAGTTCTCGTCTGCCAATTACTATACAGTTCCAAAGGTAGGGGCGGATGATTAGGGGTAGTTAAATTTCCTACTTGAAAGTTGGAAACGGTTCGGTATTCGACAACCGCGAAATCAATCTCTTGTAGGGACGTTCTACGAAATAAACTGGCACCACGAATGCAAACTATTATAAGCTCATTATCCTCGGAAACTATCAGCGATGCACAGACGTGGCATTAAGGTTTCGGATCAACATTAACTTCGATCGTTCCGATAACTAATTCGTTCGAAAACACGAAACGTCCTATTATTCCCCGTTTCGTATATTGATTTCGAAAC
>JAQQRP010000306.1:0-12253 GCA_028454245.1 Halictus quadricinctus
AGTCTCGGAATTAGGTATTCGCGCGGATTGTTCTCGCTAATAATGCAAAGAACGACGGACGTACGTGTCGGTCTAATGGCCTGTCGGGGCTACAACCTGGACGATGAATCTTTCGAGAGCGATTCGCAGGGAAAGTCTCGCAGCTCGCCGAGCGCGACGGAGATATCTATAACGTGTAACAAAGATCCGCACTCGAGACCATTAAGGCTCGTTTGCCATTCCCTTACTTCACGTATTTATCTTGCGATCCTCAGGAAAGACGGAATACGTAGTTCCTTATCGGATACGTGTACAAAGCGTTCCCAGGGCGCGGCGTATAATTTTGTTGGACCTCCGCGGCGATTCATTCCGCCGAGCACAAACATCGTTGCAACGGCGAATGCTCGCCTACTCCCGTGGAATCCGCGCCGCCCCTCCTAGCCGCCAAACATCAACCACCCACAACCCCTTCTGTGAATTACGGAGTAGCACGATATTCTTTTGAACTCTCGCAGATGAAATCGCTGCATCCAACGCCCGGCCCGAGGCTCCTTGGCCCCTGAGCCTCGGAATAATTCGTTTTATCGCGAAGCTTCGTTGCTTCAGCGCTTTAGTCCGTTGTTATGCATTTCCCCGGAAGTCTCGTATTTTCAGTAGTTACGGGAAATTTGTTTGCCGGATGGTATATCCTCCAGATACGTCTGTCAAATTGATATACAGCGACTCCCATTAATATTCGGTCAGTATACTATTTTAATATTGGACCGTACGACCTGAACTTTTTTTTTAGAAGTTAGAATTTTAGAAAAAGTTAGAATTAGAATTTCTTTAGAAGTTAGAATTTTAGTGAACAAATTTGTTCAATTGCTACTGGTCGGATATGCAAAGAAATACTGAAGGTTGTAAAACTTTCTTTTTGTGGGCCTAGATTGAAAATTTAAGAATACGTTTTGTAGGTTTATGTCAATTATACATTGTCAAAATTTCATCGAAATCAAGAAGAATATTTTTGTTTCTAATATACTTTTTAGAGTAATAATCAAGTTTCCGTGCATTTGTTTTTCTCTCGAGTATCATAACTGATATGGAAATACGTTCCAAGGATGCGTATTACTTGTCATATTTTCACTTGACTTTTATTTTCCATGAAACAACCAAATATTTTGGCAAAAATATAATTCAAGAGGGAGAATCCAAAAATATAAAATGTATAATTACGCGATCAAAAATTGATTAAACTTAATGAAGTTCTTGTTTCGTTTAATATTTCAATATCGAATATCCGCGGTGAAGTAATTATTTTTACCATTAACATCCAAATTAAAATCAAGGTGAGATTTGGTTACGCTGACGGGTACATGTTGTTAAAATAAATTAAAATTATTTTGAAGGTAATAGCGCAGAAATTAAAAGTAGCCTCTACGATAATTATAATAAATGTAATATTTAATTTGAGAGATTACTTCAAAGTATAAAAACAATATTAATTAATGAGAAAGTACATCACTTCGAACACCTGTACTAGCTTACAGGTATTTTAGTAGGTACGCAATTGAAATTTATTTCAATAATATCCCGTTAATTATTAGGTTTCGGACATAAGAAGGTGAACACATTTTTATGCAGAATTTAATTATCGATTCACGATACACTAGGTATGTCATTCCATTTAACGAAGTCAAGGTGACCTTGAAATCTCGAAACGCCTCCACCTATATAAAAAATGTTTGCAACTCATTTCTCCCATTATACCATTATTATTATTATTTATTTATTTGTTGCTTTAAACCACCTCATTATATCATGTAAGTTTCATACATATCAGATTTCATATTATCAAAAATAATGGAAATATTCAAGGTGGGACAAATTTATTGATCCACCCTCTACATTGTACTTCCTTCATATTATGAAATTAACAGTCCTGCAAATACGTGTTGTTTTTCATGGTCACGCGAATTAGTTACATTGTGCGCTGCAATAAGCAGTAATAACCAGCGGTAAGTGGAAAGAGTGATTGTGAAGGGATGGGGGGGGGGGGGGTGTCGGGCCATTATTCGTTTATTCTGTAATCTTCTTCAAAACGCGGGGACGTTCGCAGAGGAAGAAACGGTTCTGAAACATCCGTCAACCTGTCGGCGCACATTGTCGTGACACACAGCGACTCGTTCGTTTGCCACTTTATTAAGAGCAGCTATGTCTTCGCGATCTAGCACTTTATGAAATTTGAACGCATCCCCCTCAATCATAGTCGCCAAACTTCCAGAGATTCTGTTCTTACTCGACTATTTTTTACACAGGGTGATTCAGCCAAGCGTGCTACCTAAATTACACGTAAACTATGTGACACGTGAAAAGGTGGTTGAGACGAAAGTTATATTGCATCAAGAGTAGCATACAATCTAATAATTCGGTTTTTATATTTTTGCTTTTTTTATGCCGAGATAGAGTTGAGTTAACTTTGAGATATCCTTGAGTTTTTTACTCTAAACAGTAAGTTTTAATCTTGCAATTGGTTGAAAAGAGAATTGAACTCTATGTAAAAAACTATAAAGGTGTATAAAGTAAAAAACTAATAGTACCAGTGGAAAACATTTTGTGCATTACTAGCATTAAACATTTTTTATAGAAAATATTTCAGTATGATAACTATTGGTTTTTCACCAGATGTACCCTTACAGGTTTTTACTCAGAGTTCAATTTTCACTTGAATCGAAAGATTGAAATTTAACATTGAAAATAACATTTTGTCATATACTAAATGGTTTACGTGTAATTTAAGTGACACACTTTGCTGAATCACCCTGTATAGACAGATCAAAGAATGATTAAATGCCAACTTGAACAGGGATCTTTTGAAAGTCAAATAGATTATTCGTAATTATGCTATGAATGTTATTTGCTTTTACAAGATGTTGAAATATGCAAATAATATTTATGAAATATGGAAATATAGTAGCTACATATATGTATATGTAAAAATATAGAAATATGCAAGATTTATGTGAGATATGCAAGGAGTATTTTGAAGACTATTGAATATAATTACAGTTCAAACTACTGTAAACTAAAAAGCATTCTTTTCATATTATCTGTGGACAGTTGACGACGTTTATCATTTAATATTAATTTATACACCAAAACAGTTCACTCAATATTGCATGTAATGAAGTGTAATGTTGTATGTAATGTAATTGAAGTGTATTTTAATTTACTCTAATAGTAATATTCAATTTCTATATGCTACTCAACAATTTTACCTGCTAAAATTATAGGCATTTGTGATATTGTTTTATATCCGGAATATCTTTTTAAATCTGCATTTCATTTTAAATAATTTTTTCTCCGATACTCCCAGGTTTACGTCTAAAATCTCGTTAAATATTGTTCAGAAATTCTATCAAATATTGACCTCTAACTGTTTGATATTGCCGTGTCTGTTACAGAACTACAACAATCACATTAAATGTATCGCAATTTTCATTTTATTCACAGTAAATTAATTTGAAAATTCAGAAAATAATATCGATCTTCAGAAGCGCTTCTGATAAACATAAATGACATGTACAATATATTTGTTCATATACATTTATAAAACTATGGAGAATGCAATATATCCAAAACAAACCTATCTCAAAAGTTAAACAAATTAAACCTCATTGTACAGTATATGCTACATACAACCAATTGAATTTGTGATCTACCAACTCATCTTATAATAAAATTGATTCCTACCGTGATTTTTTATTAACATTTGTTTAATTGTGTTTAATTCAAATATCTAGCTGGCATACTTTTGATTTCATAGACTTGATATTTTCTCTTGTTTTCTTGGCATCGTATTATTTATTTCGCATCACTAGTTCTCATGGCTTGTTCTCATGTAAACATAATTTGTAATGCTGAATAAAAATGAAAGTAAAATAAACGTACTTTATGCAAGGTTTTGTTTTCGGGGAACTCGATTTATTATAAATTTTATTAACAGCATGCATATTTTCATGAAACTTATCTCAATTTATCTCGAAACGAAGTTGCTTACAAAGTAATAAAATTATAAATATTCGATTTATCTTTTTCCATAAAATCACTGCACTTCGGCCTATATCACTCTGCGACGGTTTATGGTATCGGGCAGTATAAAAATTTCAACTACGGTACAGAAAATATGCGAAATTCAATATCGGTCACTATCGACCGAGCGGACGGTGCACGTGGTAAATTCTAACAATTTTTAAAGTTACATGAAACAAAATACTTTATTTTGATAAATGAAATATTGTGTATACCTCTACGTTGTTGAAAACAATTTTGCAATATACCGCTTGCTTTTGCTCTTCATTTTTTATTTGTTTACTTTATGATAGTAACTAACTGTAAGTTTTTTCTCATATTTGATCAAAACATAAATTTGGTTAAGAATATTTTATTAAGAAATAAATTTTTTTATTAAGAATACATTGTCAAAAAATAAACAATGATTTTTCTTATTTAATAACTGTATAACTGTATTTAATATGTAACTTATTTTTCTACTAAATTGCTGTAGAGAATCGTAAAACTTGTATCTCAGATGTTGGTAAATATGATGTTGTAAACAATTTTAAGTGATACTGGGTCGGGTATATCGGTGTGAACCACTACTATTCCAATTACAAAACTTTTTTACTTTTCATTATTTTTTTCCGGGACTTTCTCCAACTTACTTGTGGCATTGTTCAGATTAGAATGACACTAAACACGATATAACTTGAACTGTACTTAAGGCGCGTTTACACGCGCTGTCCTTTTCTACGTTCGGCGCGATCGACGTGGTCGCAAGAGAATAGTATAGCCCTACACGATCTATGTCACAGCACGGACCCGAAAATTGAGCTTAGATCAAGGCTTTACTGTATCGACAATTTTTCGAGAATCGGAAACGTAGTGATTAAATCCTTCTTGGATCCACTGTGATTGAAACTTGTGTGAAACGCACAAAATTCGCCCGGCATTTAACACTTTGACTGCCAAACTAGAAACCTCAAAAATTCCATAAAATCAAAGTAAATTATTTAATAAAATAAAAATTTTAAAAATTAAATGTATGATATTGAGTAGTCCTCCAACTTTCTTGCATTTTACAGATCCTAATCAATGAATATACTGACGTAAAAATTCATTTTAAAATCTAGAACAATAATTCTGTCACCCACATATAGGTGACATGGCAGTCAACGTGTTAATGTGTTAAATTACATTCTTTAAAAATTGCACGTGTAATTGCAATCGGTGTAATGCATTCAAACATCTAAACATAAAAAGTTGCATTACTGCATTGCGTTGGACAATGTAGTTCCTTCCCCTGTAGCTTCGACACCGTGGGGCATGAACCGAACCATGGCTGGAAGAGAAACGCTCCACTTAGTCTTGTTATTAATAGCTTTAATACCTGTGCCATTAGACCGTAACGGTGGGAAGCTGAACACCTGTGTTACTTCACATGCCGTGGAAGCTGTACAGACAGGAAGTCATGGTGCACGTTGGATTTCTTGGAATTGTGCTCGGTTTCTGTCCCGAGGAATAATGTGTTTTTCCGATTTTATGTCCCCTTGCGTTATCAAGGAGGGCAGATGACGTTATATAGAATAAATGTGCTCCCATTGAAATCGTTGCTCACTTGTGGATCGTTATTGAAATTTCCGGTTTCGTAGGTAGTCTTACAAATGTTAAGATAAAGTTAGCACGTCTTTCGCATATTAATAGATTCTTCATAACAACAATAAATACAAGACCTACTTGAATTTATTAAGGAAACCAAATTGATAAATCCAATCACGTAATCTATTCTTACATAGTCTACGATGTCGCTAATAACCTAACAGTTGATGCGACATAAAACTCGAAATGAATAAAAACAAATATTAAAGTACTTACCTATGTTTAGAAAATATTTTGAATCACATAATTAAAATGCGGATCATTGTACAAAATAAAAATTTGCTGCGTTCATAAGAAGAAATTGGAGTTACTTATAATTTCCTTTCTTTGTATAATCATTTTAGTTAGTCGAAAGTAATACAATTGATACTCTTCAATTCTTTTCGCCTTTCTTTTCAAAAATGGCAAATCCATTTTACTTTTCCGGCTTTGAAGGGTCTCTGATATACACTGGCGCCGCAATACCTACGTACAGTTAATAAAATTAAATATTATTTCCTGTACACTTATAAATAAGTCAGGTTTCAAAGTTAAAATATGAAGTGTATGTAAGCATATGGCCGCGACTGTACCTAGAAAACGGAGAATAGGCTGAGCTTAGACAATTTTAACGAAGTATATGTAACGAAGTATATACATCTTAAACTATATAAGACAATTTCAATAATTTTTATATAAAAAGTAATTCTTTCAAATTAGGCAAAAATATTCCTTTGGATTAACGAGACAATTTTAAATATTAAAATGTCAATTTTCATGCATTCAAGAATAGCAGTCACTTAAGCTGCAAGTGATATGATCCAATTTATTACGTTAATAATAATTATTTTATTGTTAACTATTTCCCAGCAGAAAAAATAGAAGTTCAATATTCAGGAGCACCAATTATATAGAGTGAGTCGAAGAACTGTCACTGCTTGCATGACATTGAATCCTTTTGTTATTTATTCAACAGAACTCTCTTGTTTTTAATTATTCTTCTGTGAAACTTTTTAAAATGAGACCAAACATGATATAATCCAGAGCAGATTGGCTTGTTTAATTCACAACATAGTAGAACCTTATTTATATATTATGTTTTACATGAAAATAGTTCAACTTAAAGCGAACCGAATACAACACGATTTATTGTAAAAATCAATAAAGATTTAATCTAGTAGGTAGGTGACTGTTCTAATATCCGTACACTGATTAGTACGGATAATCGAGGTTCTATTGTTTCGTGGATTAAACAAAGTAAACGTGATCAGGAAAACGTCACGAATATGTTGATAGAAGTTTCATGAAAAAATGATTAAAATCAAAAAAGTTTGATTATTGTAATTAAAGATTATTCTGAGTAATTTCTACTGCTACATTGACGTCGATGTTTTGTTTACTCGCTATCCTCTCCTACGTTCCCTACATTCTACGGAAACTTTGCTGTATCGATATTTGCAAATTACAAATGTGCATTTAGTAGCACTGTGGGCAACATGATCCACCAAATGGATAACAAATACAGGCTGATCGGTGACTGATGGAACAACCGAAGTGGTTTCTTCATAAAACACGAAGTCGAAAATGTAGAATAAATATTTTTCATGCGAGGCTTTGTTATCGAGAAAATCGAGTTTGAAAATTCGACGAGCACGCGTGCTATTGAATAGGAATTGTTTGACGCGTCTGTTCATGAACAACCAATTCTACTTACAAGTACTGTGCAGGCGAACTTGACCGATATTCATTTTCTCGAAAAATATTTACTCCACATTTTCGACTATTTTTTTGTTTGCATGTGGAATAATACCGCTTTCGGCTGTACCACCAGTTATACCTCTCACCCTGTATATTTTTCGTATTGTAGCTCTAATCATTCGATCAGCCGCCGTACTAAAACTCAATATTCGTGGGTGGAATACCATTGTCGAGGGTCTCGGACAAAAGAAATTTTTATGAGTTTTCCTCGGAACATTCTTTACACTCTATCTTCGATCATTCTTTCTCAAATCTTTGATCTCCCGTCTGCGACGCTGGCTGGCTTCGATACGTTGTATCCTTTATCGCGATAGTCGTTCCTCTTTCGGGAGCAACCTCAGTCTCCGCTTTTCGATAATTCTTATCTACGTTAACGGTAACGACAAGAGTCGTTACACGGATGCGCTCATAAGAGACGGGGGCTCGAATGAGCCCGTACTGACAATTCGCCATCCGTGGGACATGAAAGAATATAGTGTAATCTCCGACGAAGAAGATCGACTTTGTTAAGAGGTTCTCACTGTGAAAGGAAGATAAGGAGCTCGGTTTTCGCGATCCGGGTACGGGCAATTTATTAGACGCCGCTCTTGATCCTCGAATCGGAATGTCCTTAATGATCAAAGCTTCCCGGAATCAGTGGCAAATCGATTAAACGGTTCATGCATGCTGAGCAGAATTCACATTAAACGAATTGCTACGGAGTGATCTCGTTTATTTCCAATTAGCTGCGCTGTTTGGATTCACCCTCCGTCACAAGTCACATTTAATTTCTGCGGACCGACATGAACAATTTATTAGGACAGTCGACGACCAGCCGCGCGATACGGTCGAACTGAAAACGATTATCTTCGAGAAAGAGCTCATCATTTTCCTACATTACCGACCGTTTGTTATACCTTTTACCTATTCATGCAGGATGAGCTATTTTAAGTGAACCACTCGAATATCTCTGAAATTATTCATGACATCGACAAATCTTTCAAATGCAAGTTGCATGATTTTGAGGGAGACATGATTCTATGTTGATGGTTTTTTTCTTGGACGGAGGAGTAAAGGACATGTGAAAGTCGCTTTTAATTTTTTTAATGGAATCATGCGTTTTTTAATATTCCGACCGATGTAGTTCATTAGATCTCTAATTACGAATATCTTGGAAATTAAACAAGATTATATCTTTTAGATTAGATCTGGGGCAGGTCTGGAATCATTCGTTTTTTGACTGGTAATGATATTCCTTTAATTTATTTATGTACTTATTTCTATATTCTTTAAATTTTCCTTAACTTTTTCTTGCTGTACTCATTTGAGGTATTTTATTTTTCTAACCTATTTTAGTTTGTTTATCTAGTACGATGGAAACATTTTTATCTGTCTGATTATTCATTTTAATACACGAATGCCAGACCCAGATGTCAAGATTGTTTTACTATATACATATAACTTGAAAAGACCCCACCACGCCAACTTTCATTGTTACGTATGACTGCCACTCTAAACTTTAGTACTGTTTCTAGACACGACCCTATTTCTTGATTATGTTGTATTTATGTTTGGTGAACCCTCGCTAAAATGGCGACGCTCTCTATCCGCTCCCGAATGGAGTTCGTGAACCCGGGGAAATATAATTTAAAATGGAGATTAAAACATAATGTAAATAGAGTATTATAATAAAATAATGTACCTAATGTTCTGATGGCGATTCAATTTCAAATAGTTTTTATGTTTTTTATGTGTTTTAGTTTTTCTGTTTTTAAGTAATTCCAATTCTGTTTAGAAAACTAAGTAGGTATATTTAAGAGCTATAATTTTATACGTTACACAAACACTATAAAAATAATGCTGTCTTTACTTGACATTTAAATATTTCTCAATGTAGCACTCATACATTTAACGTAACACATTAGATTACATTTTACGTAAATTATTATTTACACAGTGCTGTAAACAGACTACGGGTTTTATGCATTTACACATTGTTTTATGCAGCAAATCAAATGCAGAAGAGTAAAAACATTCACAGAATTTAAAAATATTATTTTATCATTTTCGACAGAATAAAGTAATTAAGAAAAGAAATAAGTACCTATGTAGCTTCTACATCTTGCAATTAATACATATAATTATTTTCATTTTCAATTATAGACATAAATGTTATAAAACATACGAACATTGATCTCTTTATATTTCTTTAGACATGAAAATTTGCAAGTTTATAATTTACCTGCCGTTGACTGCCATAGAATCCATATACATATGTATTAGGGGTGCAATTATACTCTTCCAGATTTCAAAATTAATTGGTATAGTAATGTACTGAGTATAGCAATGATTAAGCTCTGTGAAACGGAAGATAGGTGGAAGAATAATCACTGTAATAAATATTAATATTTCAATCTGTGTTATATTAAATAAATTACTTCGATTTTTTAACATTTTTAGTATCGCTGCTTTGACAATTAACTTATACGCATTTTGTTAAACGATTTATTAACCACTTCTACTGTATTTATTTATCTGTGTGTCAGACTACAATGTAATGTGAAGGAACTAATTAGTGGATCGTTTGAGTATATAAGTTAAGTTAAGAAAATCTACATTTAGCTATTACTCTTCAACTTGTTTGACTCACTAACTGATTATTTGAATAAATTTTTCGTAACAATTTAATTAATACATTTCATTTAAACAAAAATGTTTTTGATTTATCATAACTATGGTAAACTTGCTTCTTCTGCTGAATCATTTATGTTAATCTTTGGTTGGGTATAATTAACGTGATTTTATCGTATAAAAATTAAAAAATGACCTTGTCATTTTACCATGTATTTATTTGGTTGATTTAATTCTTATCAGTACAACCATGTAAATTCTGTCAAGTTATTTTTTATTTAAATGATAGAATTTTCAAATTTCAATATGCTAAATACATGACATCTGAATACAGTTCACTTCAATATTCTCATCTAGCTTTTTAATAAATTACGGGTAATATAATAGAAACAAATTCTATCTTTTTATTGACTAGTATCCACCACATACGTATGTAATTCATCCATTTGGTTTAAAGTTTATATTGAGGTTGATTAGTAAAATCAGAGTGATTTTTACTAAACTTATACAAAAAATACAACTTTTGCAAAATTTTTAATTACTTTATTATTTCTGTCATAGATCCGAATAAATTTATAATAAATAAATAAATTGATTTGTAAATGGGTTCAATCGTTATTTAAAATAACTTTTGCCCAATTCTGACGTACGCGACGACTTTATTATATGTGTATATTGGTACAGATAGTGTATTAAAATAAATTACTAAAACTCATTTAATCCGTGTGATGCATTATGCAAAAGTTATCACACCAATACAATTCTAATGTTTCACCGTAACGTAATTTATTTCTAGTAATATTGTAACAGCGTATTTTCAGAATTTACTATTTTCTGCGAATCAAAATCATGCCTCAGTTCTTGAACGGGACTATTTCTTGCGACAAAGGGCACACGCACACAAAGTACAGCCACCGGCTAGAAATTGAACTTTATGTCCATTATCGTAGCGCTGAACGATTTAACTTCCAGTAACAGTGTGAAAGGCACACAATTTACCACTTTAATATGGCGCGTTGCAGGTTTCGGTTGCGAGATTTTGACCCAAGCCTCATCGAGTATTAACTTCTTAATTACATGATAATCGAAATTGTTTCAGTTTAATTGCAATTAAAGCGCGGCTATATTCCCCGTCACAAATTCTATAGTTTACGCAAAATTACTTACACGTCGGACCGATCTAATTCCAACATTCATCCGGAACACGCTGAAGCTACATTTAAATTAATCCGGGAAATCAAATTAGTTAAATTTCTAACGGGTGGCTGCTAAATATTTAAAAACTGTTTCAGGCGGAAGTTATATGTTTTTTACACATTAAGCTGTTATTTAGACCTTGGAAAGGCCTGTAAAAGTCAATTTTGAATTTTTAAATTGAAACTTATATTTTTTATTATAGATATAGAGACATTTACGAATCATTACCTGAACGTAACTTTAGCACAAGCCGGTTCCCGAAATATAAACTCCCAAAGTTGACGGACCGTTATTGACATACTTCTCGAGATGTCCACTCTGGGAGTTTAAAATGGAATACACGGTATAATTCTTAGTTGTTTGCGCGATCGTTTAATGGTAAAGTTTAAATAACGCTAACCGGATTGTATCCCGGCGATTATACGACAATTAAACTGTTGGCACCGAGAAGAATTTTAATTACTTATAAATATGAAACAGACGCCGTCTTTTTAGCGGAAAGTTCCGGCCTGCTCCTCCGCGCGTTGGAATATCCCGTCGTCGTGACGACAACTCGGCGAAAAACAGAATTTCGAGCTCGGGATATACATACCTCGCGAAAAAAGAGATCCCACTCGCGAAAAGTGAGACGTGAAGTTCTAACGAATGCAGAAGACCAAACGTAATTACTTTCTTGTGTGCTGATACGCGGAGGGGCTGCTGGCCGGCATGGGCGAACATAGGAAGGAACACGACCGGATACTGAGGAGTTCTTCCGTTAATCAACGTCTCAAAGTTTCTTACCGTTTGAATTTCAGGCGCAAGAATATTACTTTGTTATTGACACGGAGCTATGACTCGCAAGACTCGGCCAGATATCAGGAATTACCTTTATTTCAGCATGTCGCAGTTTCTTCTTTCTACTTAACTAAAACCGGGCCCGACGACAGAAAAAGCGGATCGCTAACGACTCAGCGATCTTTGTTTGTATAGGACAAGGGATCTCGCAAAACCCTCATCTCCTGATTTCGACGGAATTTTGCAAGCCTCC
>JAQQRP010000308.1:0-12245 GCA_028454245.1 Halictus quadricinctus
TGTATATGTTGACTGATTTTAATGAAACAAAATTTAATGTTCATTATGCTTTAGAAATAAGTATAATTAATATAGGCACAGTGAACGGGTACCCCACAGTAATTGGGTCCCTTACCCTAATTTCGGATCGGTTTCAAGTCGATAATTTCCGCTCGGCCATGTTTTCCCTCGAACTTATTAATTCGCGAATTCGGCCGCAGTTTGCCAGGCCTTGGCTTTTAATCTTCGCTCCATTAATTATTAATCCAGCCGCTAATTAAAGACACGAAAAACAAACGCCCCGGCATTCCCGCCGTCCGAAGAAAGTAATTTCGCAACTCCTCGCCGTTATTCGCGAGTCCGCGTTTTTCTTAGACATTTGCCCACGGATCTAACAATCGCTTTTATTATTATCGAGAGGCGACGGTAAAGCTCTGCGAAATCAGCGACAATTACAACTTTCGATCCACGGAGGAGTAGCCAACAATATTGCCCGAGAATACAGGGTGTCCTCAAAAAATGTATAAGACAGTTTGAACGGTTATAACTTTATTATTGCCAATTAATTACACCCTGAAAAGAAACAAAAATCAGAATGTTATGAACTGTGTTAAACCGTGTACAGTGAATTTTCGATATATGTCAACAGGTCATATATATGTCATATATGGTCCAAGAGACATACTCGAGCCGTGTTTACACTCTCGGCGTCCGAGGCCTGTCGTGCTTCGTGGCCTCTCGCGAGGTATACCCCGCGGTAGTGGGGATAATCCCGCGACATTTATCATCCTGACCTTGGCGACATATATAGAGAAATCACTGTACACATTTTTTTGAAATGACACCCTGTATCGTTGTCCGTGCAGTTAATTAACCCTAGAACTACTAGATTTTTTTTTCTTTTATAAATATTGAAATTATAAATATGTTTTTATGCGGAAATTTTTTAATAAACTTTACTATCGAAGTAGATATTTATACAAAACTGGTACGAAATCTAAACAAATGCAATTTCGCGGATATTGCTATTATTGTGTTTTCAGAATTGTTAAACCGAGTGGTCGCACGAATTAGGTTGTCTTCGAAAATCGTAAAATATTATGGCGCATTGTATTTTGCTTTTCCTCCTCTCGTAAATAGCCAGGAATGTTTTGTCGGAGGAACCGCATCGTAGAATTTGTTACGATGACATAACCATCGGTTGAAACGTTTTTAATAATTTCGCGAAACGTCCGAGCGCGCGCTAAACGTCCGCTAGAATGGCGCGAATTAGTTCGAAGCCAAAAAATCCGGGACAGTATTTTTAGCTATTCGCGAAACAGATTTCGAAATCGAGTGCAGATCCGCGAACTCGACGCGGGTATATCTCGATTGCTCGATTGTCAGCGGCTGTGTCGAATTACCAGCCCGGTTCTCGAATCCGCTTTAGAAATCTGCTGTAATTATTCATGTTTTCCATTAACCATTAACCATTTTTTATTTCCAAACCGTTTTTTATTCCCATGATTCGATCGCGAGGCGTGGTCGAACTCA
Source organism: Halictus quadricinctus (assembly GCA_028454245.1). Taxonomy (NCBI): domain Eukaryota; kingdom Metazoa; phylum Arthropoda; class Insecta; order Hymenoptera; family Halictidae; genus Halictus; species Halictus quadricinctus. The sequence goes on from JAQQRP010000308.1 coordinate 1,513, forward strand.
TTGATCTTGAGAGTCAGTAAATCTGAATGTTACATTATACAATAATACAGTTCTATAATAATATATTTTATTTATACGATAATATTATATTTATATAATATTTTATTTACTATTCTATTTATATAATATTTTTATTTATATTATAGTTATTATTTACATAGTAACATTATATAATATTTACGCTCATTATCGCCTTTAGTGGCGTCTCAACGTGACCGTAGTTTTCGCTTGAGGATTTCTCAACCGCGACCCAAACTACGGTCGGCAGGACGTGATGGAATTCGGTCGAAACGCAACGGCGGTAACTCGAATGTAAAATGCGGGAAAGAATAAGTGAAATTAATTGTTTTAACGACGAGTATTCGCACGGACGGGCCGAGTACGGTGTGCTCGGGGACGACGAAAAAGGCTGCAGGAAAATGATCATATTTCAGGGTAGACCGACGTCCGCGCGGCGCGAGTTTACTGGAACTTAAAGAACAAGGTACTTTACCGCAAACAATGATTCAATACCCGGGCTGAATAATAAGAATATGTTTTACGAATACGAGCCCGAACTCCGGCCCGGGTACGAAACTTGGGAAATATTGGAATCGAAGAGACGAAGAATCGCAATCTTCTTTCGGGGACGTTTAAGCGTCGACACGTCTAAGCGGTAGAGGGGGAGGGGGGAGCAGTTTCCAGAGAAGGAACGGTAAAAGCGAGGAAAAAGGCTTGAGAAACTTTTCCGAAGCTCGACGAATTTTTCAAGCGACTTCGTTAATCCGGTCCCCGGAACTTCAACCGTGGACGACGATTCACTGAAAGAAATACTTTCCCGGCCAACGGGGACTAAAAAAAACCTATTAGAATTTAGAAATTATTCACGTCGACGCGATGGAGAAACTGCTCGCAAATAATTGAACTGTAATTCCCGAGCGAGAGGAACGCGAGCTCGTAGCTTTGTCCGTCCTCGGTGTTTTCGATACTCGCACCGATAAGTACCACTGTTGCGAAGTAAATGCGCATATTTATCGATCGGTTTCAATATTCCTCCCTTTCCTGCCGTCTTGTGAATTATTGAACATTTCGTACGTCACGTCCTAGACTACTAGATTGTAATTTATTCGATCATTATGTATTTAATCTTCTTTCGACCACCGTAATTGTTCAAGCTTCGAACAATACGTTTTTATTTCTTTTTTCACCGAAATTAGGTACCCAGTGATTGGTGGTCCCCGAGAGATTCTCAAGTGGAAACTACGGTCACGTTGGTACGTTAACAAAAGCCGAAAATAATTACTCACGGGAATGTTAACGCTGCGATTTAACCTTCTTTTAACGAATGCACCATATTCAAAAAGCTTCAAGCAATATACGTGTCTTACGATAAACAATGAACAATAAGCAAGGCTAAACTTCACTTCAGGAAACCAGAAATTTTTAAAATTTTTGTATGCAATCCTGTAGATTTTGGCGAGAACATGCCGAAAATCCGAGTTTCAATCCTAGGAGGTCAGTAGTTCAAAGGTTATGCGTGTTTAAAGTTCAGCGGTAACGTAGATTTGCAAGCGTAATCTGTCCCACGAACCTAACCCCGACCAACCTTCCCACGGCTCCGCTGATTGGACAATATCTGAGTATATACCAACATGGCGGCGCACTTACCTGCCAAAAACGCTTGAAATCGCTTAACTTTAAACACAGATAACTTTTCAAATACTAAATTCCTAACATTGAAACTTGGATTTTCGGAATTTTCTCGCCAGAATCTACGGGATTACGTAAAAAAAAGTTATAAATTTCTGGTTTCCTGAGGCAAAGTTTAGTCACGAGCAACGTAAAGAATGTTAAAACTAGACGTTTCTTTCGTAACTTTGCGGATTCGTGGAGATGCGTGGATGTTACAAGTGTTATGAAATAATTCAGATGCGTTGGCGTTTCTCCAGGAGCAATCGGGGAACGGGTGACGCCGTCGGAAATTCGCGGAGAAGATTTTGCAGCGGGCCGCGTCACCTTGGAATCGCTCTTAGCGAACGGCGAAACTATAAAATATTTCACGGTGTCTAAATGACTTCAGCGAATTCCTTCGCGTGCCAGCCAACGGAGAATGCTCCATTGAACTGAAGAGAACTCGGCCGCGCGAAAAGGAACCTACAGAAGCGGCTTTGTCTCCTGCTCAATTACCCCTCGCAATTACGCAAACTTATCCGAAAATGGCACGCACCCGGCCACGTACAATGGAAATAGTTTAATACGCTCGTAACACGTTTCGAAATCCTCCGCGATCTCTGCGTTTTTCGTCGCGACACAACCGCACGCTCGCGATTACGTTATCCCGGGAAAATCCTGCCATTTGGCACGTCCGTGGAAATGGTTTCCTTTCTCTTTGAAAAAATATTCTACAACTTTTTTTTTAACCGTTTTATGGAACAAACATGGAGGACATGCTCGATGGTACACCACATTAAAGATCGGTAAGTCGACTAAAAAAATCGTCCATCAAGTTTTAGAGTATGGTTGTAAAGAGGGAGCTTCAATCTTCAAATTCATGGTAGATTCATTCTCGGGGAGAAACTTTTTACCGTTTCAGCAGGCGTTCCAACTTGCAGCAAACTTGAGGAAAAACTTGCCCCCGGTTTTCAAGCTGCTGTAACATGCAAACATATCCTAGGAAAAAATTAGCTGACGCAGTGTAAAAGTAGAGGCTTCAAGGTTCAAAATGAGTCTAGGTTTATCGTCGTAGTATTTTTTTTTACGAAATTATCGCAGTTTGAATATCAACATCGAAATGTGGTATGATTTCTCTACAGTATGATTTCTCTATATATGTCGCCGAGGCCTGGATGATAATCGTCACGGAATTATCCCCACTATCGTATAAACATTACACGGCTCGGGTATGTCTCCTGGACGATATATGACGCTGACAAGACCCGTCTTATTGACATACATACATCGAGAGTTTACTGTATCAAGGAAGTATAGCGATTTTTATATTTATGTCGCCAAAGCCGAGATGATAAACGTCGTGGAATAATCCCCACTACCGCTGAGTATATCCCGTGAGTAAGCATAACACGGTTCGGGTATGTCTCTTGGACGATATATGACGCTGGCAAGACCCGTGTTGTTGACATATATCGAGAATTTACTGCGTCGCGGTATAAATGTCGACGGTTCCTGGAGAATTTGGTGTTGGAGTTGGTTACCAGTGTATTCGTCGTTTCGTTTCGAGTTGGTGTCGAATGTCAAGGTTGAACGGAAACCGAAAATCTGTCAATAACTGAGCTCCGTTTGCGTGTGGTCGGCGGCCTTTAAAATTGACGGTATAGTTCCGTGAACTGCGCGCCGCCGAGCCGGAGAGTTTCCAGGTATAAGTTGAGACATCCCTTCATCTCGAAAATGAAGTGATGGACAGTTAATTAGAGACTTTACCATCGAGTCAGGGCCGGAATTCCTACGGGACTCTCCACCGCCAGGAGCAACCAACTTACTATTATCGTTGGTTGAACCATGCGCGCGCGAGTCACATTCTTTTTAAACACTCCCGGTGGTTTCTTTTCCTCTTCCTTCAGCTTTCTTTCCGTTTTTTTTTTCTGTTTGTTGTTTAGCAAAGTTTCTCATTGTTCTCGACACAGGCCCGCCAACCACGAAATAGTCTGAAGGAAAGATATAATACTTTCCGTGGAGGGGGTGGGTGTGGAACGGAGTGGGGGGAGGTAGGGGTTAAAAAGTAATTTCAATCTTACTCGTACTACGTTTTGAATGAAATTACCTGAGCGTTCACTTATTAAAGATTTACTTTAAGTCGTTATAATAACTTTCTTGAACAGAAGATATGAAACCGAGCGCCATTATTCCCGTTGCCACGCAAACTTCGGATACGTCCATAAGGAACCTTCGCGTTTAACGACAAGCCGAGTAATAAACGTTGATAGCTACCAGCTGATGACACGAGGACCGTACACACCACTTGCATGGATATTGCAAATGTATTCTGCGGATGCCAAAGTACATCATTTACATTTTTATTGCGAATATGTAACGCCTCCGCCACCTGGCTTAATTCTATTCGTTTGTTACGTATGCACAGGTCCCTTCTGCAAACTGTCGCCCGTAACTGTCAAGAACGCTTTAAATTGCTCAACCTTAAACACGCATAACTTTTGAAACAGTGAATTCCTCGCGTTAAAACTTCGGCTTTTGGCATTTTTGCGTCAAGATCGACAGAATTATATATAAAAAAAGTTAAAAATTTTTGGTCCCTGTAGGTGAAGATTAACCCATTATAACATTACTTCACTCTAGGACTACCGAACCAGTCAGCGTGACCGGTTCCTAATTTTTTCTTTCACGATTACTGAAATTATAAAAATGTTTTCATCAGAAATTTTTTAATAAACTTCTTCACTGACTATATTGTCAATATGCATTTAAAGACAGTCAATTAAACAGCCCCTATTTCAAAATATTTCTCTTTGTACTCCCGTGTCTCATCTAGGCACATGGATTTCCTATATTGTCGGGAAAAAAAGTCTTTTAACATTATTCATGTTGCTGTCTATTCATTATTTATTATAAAATAATAACAGCATATGCCCTGAAGCCCGCACAACATGGCACATTGTTTAAAAGTATGTTTAAATCGCGCTGCTACATTTCTGTGAATAAATTATTGTCAGCTTTCCTTGGCATTTCAATGGCACCGTAGTTTTCACGTGAGAATCTCTCGACGACCACAATTCTAGTTACCTAATTTCGGTGGGAAAAAAGCGTTGTAAACTATCAGTTAATTATTGTAGAGTCGAAAAACGATTACTTCTGTTACAGTACCACGAATAAACTATAGATTGACAATTCCATGACTTTAATTCGCATTCTAACAACTCAAAAAAGTACAATACTCATTAACGGTTTCTTTCACTGTCAACAGTCCATTTTGATGTGGCATTTGTACGAACTGTGAGTGAATTAGGTTACGAGATGTGTAGAATGCAAAAATATTTTTTGTAAATAAAAAATTAATGTAAAATGGAACCTGATATGAATGATTTCGAAAGGAGTTTGGTAACGACGGTATTTTTCTCTCTCGATCAGGGGGAAAAAATGGAGGAACGGTCGTCATGCTTGTTTCACGAGCAGCTCAACTTTACAGAAAGTCTACGGGGTGGGCCACGGGGTACGGGTGGTCATTTTAAGTTAGATTCGGCAACTTCAGGGACGCCTTTCACGGGGATGATTATATCCGGCCGGTTACGAGCTACCTGAGAGTTCGCAGGAAGAACGACTTAGCCTCGTGAACCAATCAACTAAGAGAGCATTCGTGTCGAAATCTGCATAACTAGCGTCCACCGAGAATACGCTCTGTGTCCGGAGCTCTGCAATCTCTCTGGATTAAACGTAAGTTCTTAGCAAGGTCCGTCAGTTGAACGCGCGCGCGCCCGCCTACCGGCGCGAATGCGAAAAGGAACTGGTAGAGGAACGGAGAGCTTCAACTCGAGCACTATACTTGCGCTAAATGCGGGAGACAAGCGCAACAAGTATATCGGCCGCTTCTGACAACCTCTCGCCAAACAGTTTCTTTCCAACAGTTCGAGAAAACTTATGCTCTTCGTCATTTTTGTTTTTTTTTTCTCGCCAAATGCACTTCAATTTCGAGAACTCGTCGATATTGAAACTGTGATAATTTCCCGACGACGACAAACTTGGACTCGTTTCAAAGCCTCTACTTTCGCACTGCGTCGCCTAATTTTTTCCTAGAATTTTTTTGCATGATACAGCCGGTCAAAATCTGGAGACACGCTCCATCCCGAAAATGCTGCAAGTTGGAACGCCTGTAGAAACGGGGAAACATTTTTTCGGGAATGAATCCCACATGGATTTAAAGATCGAAGAGTTCTCTTTGCAACGAGACCTTAAAAAGCGTTCCAAGATTTTTTTTTAGTCGACTCATTGAGGTTTGAATGGCGGGTGGATGAGCAGATACTGATCGAATTAAGTAGGACTGGAGAGACAAACTATGGTACACTGAATCGTCTGTGAAATTGTTAAACAATTTTTCCCGTGAATGAATCTTCCACCGATTTGAAGATCGAAGATTTCTCTTTGCAACGAGACCTTAAGGAGCATTCTACGATTTTCTCTAGTCGACTTCTCCGTGTTTGAACTGAAGGTGGTGGAGCAGGTACTGCTCGAATTAAGGATTCAAGAGGCAAACTATGGTGTACTGAATCGCCTGTGAAATCGTTAAGAAATTTTTCCCGTGAATAAATCTACCACCGATTTGAAGATCGAAGCTTTCTCTTTCGAACAAGACCTTAAAGAGCGTTCTACGATTTTCTCTAGTCGACTTATCGAGGTTTGAACGGAAGGTGGAGGACCAGGTACTGCTTAAATTAAGTGAAACTGCAGAGACAAACTATGGTATATAGAATCGTCTGTAAAATCGTTAAAAAATTTTTCCCGTGAATAAATCTACCACGGATTTGAAGATCGAAGCTTTCTCTTTCGAACAAGACCTTAAAGAGCGTTCTACGATTTTCTCTAGTCGACTTATCGAGGTTTGAACGGAAGGTGGAGGACCAGGTACTGCTTAAATTAAATAGGACTGAAGGGACAAATCATGGTATATTGAATCGTCTGTAAAATCGTTAAAAAATTTTTCTCATGAATAAATCTACCACGGATTTGTAGATCGAAGCTTTCTCTTTCGAACAAGACCTTAAAGAGCGTTCTACGATTTTCTCTAGTCGACTTATCGAGGTTTGAACGGAAGGTGGAGCAGCAAGTATTGCTCGAATTAAATGGGACTGAAGAGACAAAACATCGTATATTGAATCGTCTGTAAAATCGTTAAAAAATTTTTCCCGAGAATAAATCTACCACGGATTTGGAGATCGAAGCTTTCCCTTTGGAACGAGACCTTAAAAAGCGTTCTACGATTTTCTCTAGTCGACTTATCGAGGTTTGAACGGAAGGTGGAGGACCAGGTACTGCTTAAATTAAATAGGACTGAAGGGACAAAGCATGGTATATTGAATCGTCTTTAAAATGGTCAAAAAAATTTTCCCGCGAATGGATCTACCACGGATTTGAAGATCGAAGCTTTCCCTTCGTAACGAGATCTTAAAGAGCATTCTACGATTTTTTTTTAACGGTTTTGGGAAATCTAAACGGTGACTAGGTTCCTCGAAGCCTTCAGTTTCTGATATTATTGTGTTTCGTGCAGACATCGGGCACGAGTGTGTTCACAATAAGGAAACGATTCTTCGGTGCTCCAGTAGGCAAAGTTAACAACAGTGTCTCGTATTCTCGAAGGATTCCGAAGGAGCCATCGCTCGAGCACACCAAAAGTAGAAATCCCTTCAGAATTCATCTACGCTGACACGAAGCCATCTCTAATTAGCAGACTGTCGCCCTTCGTAGACAATACCGGCGTTCCAACGGAACTCCGGCGAACACTCCGTTTCTCTAGCCGACGATAAACTTATAAATCGTCGAGTTCGCGTTGGCATAACAGCGTGTCTGCGTCGCTTACAACGGGGTTTACATAATTACTTGAGCGAGTCGACAGGCAGGCGAGCTATTGAAAAGCTGTCTTCGAAGGCAACTTTGCTACTTTGACATGGCGTTTACACGGGACGCGACATAATTTGCTCTCGTGGAACAAAAAAAGAGGACGATGATGGGGCTGGGGGAACATCGGGAAATTGATTTTTCGCGTCGGCTTTTGTTCGCGCTCCGGCGACAACGTGGTCTCTCGTCTCTGTCGAAAAATGCGGTAAACCGTTCATTGTTTATTGCAAAATCATCAAAATATATTGCTCCATCCCCGTACAAGATAGCGCATTGGTTAAACCAGGTTAAATCGCGCTGACGCACACACCCGCGGAAAATTGTTGTCGACTTTTGTTGGCTTTCCTGCGTGACCGTAGTTTTCACTTGAGAATCTCTCAGGGACCACTATAGTTGGACACACAATTACAAAGATATGTTACAAACTTATTTGTTGTAAAATGATACGTATTATTTGACGCTTGTAGAACATGGGCAGGTTGGTCCAAGAAGTTTAAATCACTATGTTGTGTTGCTAAAAATTATAGATCCACAATTAGAAGATTTTACATAACATTGCTCTTTGGTTCACCCTTTACCTTCACTGTAACGGATTTATGTCAAGATATATTACTTAACCCTAAATTTAACCCCAAATTGCTGAACCCTTTGTTTCGACAATAAATATTGGACAAGTGACTATTACTGCTAAATTTAAATTAAAGTAGATTAAATATCAAAGATATTGGTTTGGTATTGATCAACTTTAGGATAACATTTACTCTCGCACTAGGACTCGGTGGTCTTGCGTTCACTTACATTTACCTAAAATTTCTCGCGCGGAAGGGATCCAGCTGAATTTCGATCCACCGGCAGAACAATTGATCCTGTTTTTGTCGTCGTGCATTAATATTCTTTAGTCGACCGGCGGCTTCGATATACCAGAAGCTTCTGCCGCGATAATTCCGTCTGAATATTTCATCGGGAAGGCTTAAACTTCAGACTCAGCTTAAACTCACGTACAACCGGGGGCTCCACCAACACCGACGCCCGACACCGGGGCAACACCAACGACAAACACCAACGACGAGAATCCACTCGACAATTTGCGTCAATGGCGGCTGAATGATGACGCGGTCGCGCGCACGTATGAAAGAACAACGGGTCGAAGAACTTCTCGCTCGAATCCTTAATCGAATTACCCATTGAAGCCGGGGATACATTATTTATGCGAGTCGGAGGGTGAACTTCCCGTAAGAGGGATGCGTCGCAGGTCTAAAAAAATAACAAACTACGACTTAAATGTCAGCTCTAACCCTTTTTGACTCTGCTCGCAGATATTCTCGGAAGCACAGGGAAATTATGTTTGGCGAACTGTGCGACCACTATTTAATAATAGGTTCACGGGACACGTCAGAATGACGGATTCTAGAACTCTTAATTCACAATTATCGAAATTGTAAAGATGCACGAACGAGAAATTATTCAACAAATTTATTTCTTTGGGTATACAGTGAATTCTCGATATTTGTCAGCAGCACGGGTCTTGATGTCTTTTATCCTACAGAAAACACTTCATCGTTCGTTAGACGTGTAAATATCACCGGAATTATATCATATTTGGTATCATTTTTATTAGAAAAGTGCCACGAATATGTTAGCGAAAGTCCCATAAAAAAATAATGAAAAATAAATATTTATTCGTTACAGTCGTTCTAATTTTAGGAACCCTGTGTACGAATTTCTATTCGACTCCCCTTCGTGGAGAATTGAGAAAATTTTAGAAAGTACGGAATGATTCGTTTAATGTATTTCTTTGTTGTGTTTGCGAGATAAAAAATCCCGATTAAAAAGTTTCTTTTTCCGCGGCAGTTTTCTGCTCGCTCCGTTGGCAGCAATGTTTGTCGCGACAGGATTTACGAGCAATCGGTTGATCCAATATTAACGAAAAATATGACACCTACCGGATGCAGGCAAGATCGATACGTAATGCGCGCGAGTGTAAACCGTGAAAAAACAACAGAAAAACCACGCGCGCGCGCGCGCCGCGATAAGCTAGCAGTGTTTAAAGTTTATTGCACGCGTCGGCGACATTGACAAATAATAACTCAAAAGGACCATACGTGGAACCGAATAAACTGTGAGCTGTGCGGCGCCCGTAGCGTTTTATGACAGCGCCGCTCGACCGGTTAACAGAATTTTGTTTTCCCTTACCACTGCGAAACAATTTTTGCCCTCGGCCGACGAAAAAATATTCTGCGAACGGTTCAGTCTCGTTCGATAAAATTAATCTCATTGTAAAAGGTATAACAATACATAACGCGCGCAATTTTGCATTCTGAGAATATTGTACTGTATCGTAGTATTCAATTTGTTTATGAAAGGTGTCTCTGACAATCTAAATCAGTTATCAGCTGAAATCAGTTAAAGTGTGTATTAATTTTCTTTAACACAAAAGTTTGTAATCTACAGATTTTATAGATTGTATTACACAAATTTTATTTAACCCATTTATGGTAAAATAATAGCAACAGCTCGAATCTCGTGCAGCATAGTGAATTAGTCGAAAGACCTTTAAATCAAAATATAAAATTGCTACGAATAATTACATGTTTATCATCGCCTTCATTAGCGACTCAACGTGACCGTAGTTTTCACTTGAGAATCTCTCGACCCCAGTCACTCTGACTGTCTAATTTCGGTGGAAAAAAATATCATAAACTGCTCACTATTGTAAAACAGTAACTACGTTCGAAGGGAATGAAACGGGAATGTCAATTAACGCTAGGTTTACTAAAAGTGGCCAGTTTGGATTAGTTTAGAAAAATATCAAGAATACACAGGCTCACGAAAGTATTCGTACGCCCTTTAAAACAGTATAACTGTTTTTAAATTGGAACAAACGACCTGACTTTTTCTGAGCAATTAGAAGAATTAGTTTACCGAATGACGCGCAAAAAAAAATGTTGAAAAAATTGCAATTGCTAGGAATTATAAGAACAAATAAAAAAGGCACTTTCCAAAACATTTTTATTTCAGCCTGTAACGAACATTTAAAATATACCTTCTGTAGATCTATGTTAGTTATACACGTACTGAAAATTTCGGATGACGCAGATAAAAATGGCACACATCGACAGATGTTAGAATTGTGAAAAACTACGATTTTCACCACCTTTAACTATTTGTAGCTCGTG
>JAQQRP010000309.1:0-12220 GCA_028454245.1 Halictus quadricinctus
TTTTGAATGGCCGGCGTGCTCCCCGGACTTAAATATAATTGAGAATTGTTGGGGATTATTATCAAGAGCTGTCTACGCAGAAGGTAGACAATTTGAAAATTTAAATGACTTAAAAATCAGTATTAAAGAGGAGTGGAAAAATTTATCACAATCTTCAATTAAAGTACTGCATAAATCCTTATAAAAAAGGATGATAGAAGTAATTGAGAACCACGGAGGTTCCACACATTATTAGACACAGGTACAGTTATATCATTTTCATATTTGTCTATTTGAAATTTGTATAATATGCTATCATTTTGTCTGTATTCATTTGGCTATTTGTATTTTTACGACGAGAATTCGTTGAAGAAAAGTCAATAAAAGTTATGTTTATATATTGGTAGAAGGTAGTCTTTCTTTTTGTGTGTGCTATCTTTTTCTTTGGGAGTGTAACGTCGGCGCGCTTCTCGTGGCCGACGGTCTCGTCGACGACGTCAGCATCGGCCTTTTTTGCGCGGGGACCTCCTCACGGACGAAACGCGGCAGCCGGCTGTAAATATTTCGCGCAGATGCAGCGATACGCGAACTTCGTCAGTTTTTACGCCCGCCTCGTTATCTCGCGAACTCAAATTTATGGTTCGAGAGCGGCCCAGAGCCCCGTTGCGCAAACCAGCGCTCGGCTGCACCGTGCAATTTTGGCCTGGTGTGCGAACCCGCGAGACACGCGCACGCGCGCGCGCACTCTACCGACGCGTCCGGACCAAGTGCATCGCAAATGGTGTCGAAACTGGACGGGAACGTGTGCCCGAGCACTTTCAAAAGCAAAACCAGTGCTCACGAGTGGGTTACGTTGGAAATCGGCGACACCGTTTCGACCGACAAGAATCCATCGAAACCCCAACCCCAACGGCGCCGATACAAATCGACTGCGATATCTATCGATCGAGACCGACTTTGATAGACACGCTGCGGCTCCGAGAGGTATTAGCGCACGAAACTTCCGAATCGAAGCATCTGTTAGGCTGCCTCGAAAGTCTCGTTCGGATTAATGCGCACAATACTAATTCAAACTAGTCTTGCAAATAAGCAAATTGCCAACGTAAAAGGAAGCTTGGGAAACGAAAGAAACTTTTAGGACGATACCAATTGATCATTCATTTTTATTTTTGTCTTTTGACGGACGGAATGTTGGACCAACTGCGTATTCGCGAAGATAAGAAATTTACTTTATGTGTGTCCACGAACTGTTAACGGAAGATACGATTTTACGTTCAACAAGTTTCACCTAAAAGCACGCATAATAAAGGAGAGCGTAAAAATGACCCCGGTACGATGACGAGTAAACTGAAAGTCGTTGCAGCATGGCAACTATTAATGTTCCTAAGCAACAAAATGGTTAGATCCATGTGGAGCAGACAATAGGCGGTTCCTCGTGTCGTTGCAGAGGGGAAATAAAAGAAGGTTTCTCTAATGAAACCCGTGCGGGCTTTGAAACAGCGTTCTTGGACACGGCACGTCGAAAACTCTGTTAGCGACATGTAACGTCACCTAATTAATTAGCTAGAAAAATGGAGCTCTTGCGAAAGGCGAGCGGACGCAACAAAACAGGCAGATTGCTTTTCCCAGACCGGACAACGTTGAAACGCATTGGCGATCTAAAAGAACGAAGATAAAAACGTCGTTGAATTTTCTAAAGTGTGCTGAATCTTCCGGAATTGATCGTCTGTTCGATTGTTGTTACACTGCGGAAGAAGAATTCGGGACCGTGGGGCAACAATTTCATCGAAACGATCAGGCCCGAACGATCAGGCGAATAAATGACATCTGATTAAACCCAGCGAGAAAAAGTAAAATTCTTTCGGTATTATGTTCAGCGAAGAACCGGCGCGTGTATTGTCGTTCGCCAAGTGTTTTCATCGATTTTGAACGGCCGTCGCCAAACCAACGTTCAGGCGTACTGCCTTTGACAGGGCGAGAACAATTAATGCACCCACTCTAAGTACTTCATAAAGCAAGTGCTGCCATTGTTCCCGTTTTGAAAGCTGCGGAGTGTGTAAGTAGTGTCTTAAATGCACCTTGTCCGACGCGTTACTCGCTTGACATGTCATGCAAGAGCGAGTTCTAGCTTTCTGAATAACTGTATCCTCTCTCTCTCTCTCACTCTCTCCCTCTCCCTCTCTCTTTGGCTCCGCTCGAGAGTGCAGGTTTTAACACGTGGCAATCTACACGTGCAAACCAAGCGCACGGAATTCTTCCTCGTTCCGCGAGTCGATATCTAATTTAAAATTCCCGCATCGGCTGCTATTACGTTAAACCGCTTCTGGATTTGTTTCACTTCGGCTTCTTGCCAACTGCAATTTCCTACACGCCCATGCGAGGATAGGTGTTACACGCGTGTAATTTAGAAAATTACCGCATCATAATTTAGAATACTCCCATCAAACTGTCGAAACGGTTCTACGCGGCTCTCCTCGTTCACCTTTTTATTATTTGGGACGACTTCCCTTCAATCCTGCGCAACAATTGATATTTCATAGGTGTTACACGCACGTAATTTGTGAAACTACCATGTAATCATTCAGAGTACTTCGGTATTCAATTGTTTGAACGTTTCATCGCGAGTCTCCCGGTTTTTATGTTCAGCGATTTTGACAGGTAAGGTCGCTGAAAATCTTTGCACGCGCATAACTGTTCAATCAGTGATCTCCTGGCATTGAAACTTGGATTTTTGGTATTTTCTCGCCAAAATCTACAGGATTACGTTAAAAAAAGTTAAAAATCTCTGGTTTCCTGAGGTAAAGTTTAACCAATTTATGTGTTGCTATATCAAAATGATAACGTAGAACTTATTTGGATTTTGTGCGAACTAACATTATTTTCAGTATACCGACTCTATTGAGAAAGGAAATCAATTTTTTCGTTGCTCCAGTTCGTTTCAATCCAGGTAGGGAATTTTTATTTTGCATAGAGATTCCATGGAAGTACCTTAGTAATTCCATTAATAGTAGAATATGAAAATTTGAAATCGGTCATTTGGTATGTTGAACTTCAGTTGAAGTTTTACAGAAATTTTGTAGAACGATTTTGACCAATCCGGCCCGGTTTTAGTCCAGTGATTTTTGTTTAGCTTTCACGGCCTGATGCGCACGGTCAGTTGAACATTCAACGTCGCGTAATTCATGGCTACTTTCATAAAACGGACGCGTAACAAATTTTCGGCAATTTTGGCGGTCCGCTGTGGGAATTCGATTACGAATTGCGACTGTCAAGCGAAACAAGTAAATTATTTTACTGGATATCAAGCTTTCGACCGTTAATTGTTTTCCAGGCGACGGGTCTCTCATTTCCGAATTGTACACGGTGTGTCTGTAAATAACAATTCCCCTGAAATCCTCGCGATACATATTTCATATTATCTCTACAACACTTCTGCTTTAGTTACTCGCTGCCCAAATTAAACGCAGCGCCGGCGTGCAACAGAATTTTTATTTTTACATTTTTTAGTTTTCTTAGTCCGCTGAAAATGATAACTATACTTTCCGACGAAACTAACAACTTATTTTCGAAGGTGAAGGTTTAATATTGGCACGAGCATCGGGAAAAATATTGTCGCGGGTTACAACAAAGAAAGCTCGTTCAGCGCATTTTAAACGGGTCAAGTCGATTTCGCGGGGCTCGATGTGCCAATATTTAGCGGAGCGACGCACAAACAGCAGATTGAAGCATAATTCACGAGGCCGTTTCCACGGTCGCGGGTATCCTACATTTCATCTCGGGACGATCGGAGAAAGATATCGAAATGAAAAGAGAAAGATCTGAGAGGAGAGGACAAAAAGAGAACGGTAAGGTCAACATTTCATTCACGGGCCATCCAATAGAGGGCCGGCCGATAAAAGCAACGTCGTACGTTCACTGGTAACAGCCTTTCCACCTGGCCACGTCACGAAATGGCCCTATTATCGACGAAAGCAGTTTAATGCCCAGGTTTCGAGGGCTGGGCCTTCGATAACGATTTCCGCTCAGTTCACGGAGCCCAGGATGAGAAACCTCCGAGGCGCTGAAGGTTAACCGTCTTCAAGGCCACGCTTGTGTTCATTCTCCTCGGGATTTTTACTCCTCGCAACATCCACGCCCAGAGGCTTCTCTCGCTCTCTCTTTCTCCGCTCCTGTGCGCGATAGTCATAACTGCAACAGGCTACTATCTTCAGTATCAATGAACTCGATATCCGAGATGCATTCTAATGAGTCCGATCAGCCGTTAACAATCTACATCTTCCCACGTGGTTCCAAAGTTCACGGACAGAATGCAATAAACCATTCAGGTCACACAAGTTTCTAATTTTCCTTTTATTTATGGACTGTTTTATGGAACGGTAATAGGATCAAGGTGATCCTTCATCTTTTTCTAGGGAAGTCCGACCTTTTTACCGCGGTACGACTTATCTGAAAGGGTTACGGAGATGGGCACGTTTCAGATAAGAAGAATTAGGAATAGTTATTGAAATACTTTTGTGAAAGTCGCATAGTGTTTCAAGAGGCATTTTATCTCTTATATGTTATACGACTTGGAATTATTAATTGAACTGATACTTTTCTTTTCGCTCAAACTCCCACTAGAACGTGCGAACATGTACGAAATTTCATTCTGAATATTGGCAGAAATACTTATTATCATTATTTAATATTTATTACTACTCCAAGCTCGTTCAGAAAAATCATAGAAATCTATATTGGTTTAATTGCCCTGATAACGTGATCCATGATAGATTTCAATGGATTTTGCACCATCGGTACTTAATGATTAGACTGCGGATTTGATGCATTTATGACAAAAATGTTGAAAAATTTTAAAATGCTGTCACATTATTTTGAACCTATTAAACATGTTAAGAAAGAAAAGAAATTTCTATTTTACTCCGGTGTGTTGGAATTCAGGTAGAAAATTGTTATTTTGCATAAAGATCCACAGTCTATTAACGATGCAGGTTGAGTGTAAGACATATGTAAGAATGTTTCTATCACCGTTTGTATTACTCATATGTTTACCTGTTATTGATTTATACTGTTATATATAATTTTATTGATTTATGCGTTGCGTTAGCATTTTGTTAAATTGACGTTACCATGAGTTTTAGTTAAATAAACAGTTTCCTCTGAGTGAGCAAAGGACATTGACGCGTCAAGCCTCCTTACACATACTAAATTTGAAGTACCTTTAATAATGTAAAAATGGTCGCTTCTTGTGCTTCATAGATTCTACTTATTAATGCTTCGCGATTATCGTTAGACGGTGGTAGTTAGGAAAGCGTAAAGACAAGAAGTACGCGACATAAAACAAAATCCGGTTAATAATTGAGTGACCCTCGTGGAGGATCCAAGTCGAAGAGATCATCGGTGCGGCGCGCGGCGTTGGGGAAGAGAACAGACGAAAAAATAAGAGTAGAGACGCGGTGGCGGAAAATGACGGCATTCATCTTCTTACGGAATCCTCCACGCCCCACCCGACATATACTTCTCGGTGAAAAACGCATGGTGCCGCTCGCGGACAACCGGAGACAGATGATGGCCTGCTTGGATAGGCAATGAACGACGCCGGTGTGCAATTGCCCTGCCTTGTGCCGCAGGAACACCGGGGCTCTGGAGTCACGTCGAATAACAAGCTTTTTACCGGCGACGGTGATGAAAAAAAACTGATCGGTTTCCTGAATTATAGGGAGAATCGCGGGCCGCGGTTTTGTCGAGTCGCACCGGAGAAAATCCTTCGCCCTCTGAGAAGCTTTTAAATTCGCTGCTCTGCTCTGACTCTGGCTCCGACTCTGGCTCTGCTTTGCGAGCGAACTCTTCATCCTGAAATCCTTTTCTGCCGACGCTAGACACTCCTTTGACTCGTCTTAATTGCGCGGAATGGGATCACGCCGTCCGTCTTTGTTTCCTTAAACGCGTTGTCTAACCGTCCTCGAGCTTCCGCGTTCCTTGATCCCTTCGTTTCTTCTATCTTCCAAAAAGAGAATCCACACATTTTCCTAGCGTTCGATATTACGTGTATGAGGCGTTCGCGATTTTTTCGGAAAATATAAAGTGTCCCAAATAGGACTGACATTTTAAATTGCGCGCCTTTTTTCTGTGGCGAACTAGAGTACTGATCTTTGACAACCGGGATCATGAAGGATTGAGATTTAGTCATGGAGAATTACACGAAGCAACGGATAGAAATTGTGAAAATTCACTACGAAAATGGTGAAAACTTTGCAGAGACGGTTCGAAAAGTCTTTTGGGCATCGTAACGCACCGTCTCGCAAAATCATTTTCAGCGATGAGCGATGGATTTGGGGAACCGAAAATCCACAAGTGATTCAACAGCTTCCCATGCATCCATCAGGAGTCACTGTTTGGTGCGGATTTTGGATTGGAGGAGCGATTGGACCGTACTTTTTTGAGAATGCTGCTGGAAACGTGGTTACCGTCACTGGTGTTCGTTATCGTGACATGATAACCTACTTTTTGTGGAATCGACTGAACTGTATGGACTTGGAAGACACATTCTTCCAACAAGAAACAATGCAGTTACTGCAGACGAAGTTTCCTGGTCGTGTTATCTCGGGCCGCGGCGATGTGAATTGGCCACCAAGATCGGCCACCAAGATTGGACCAAGATTTGACGCCATTGGACTTTTTTCTTTGGGGTTTTCTGAAAGAAGTGTATGCCAATGATCATTCACAGACCATTCCGGAGCTGAAGGAAACAATTGGACGCAGCATTGCAGAAATTAGTTCGCAATTATTGCAAAATGTAATTGTAAATTTCGTCAAATGTGTTAATGTTTGCAAACAGGGACGGGGCGACCATTTGTCAGATATTGTGTTCCACACATAACCTCCAGGTTTGTACATTATAATAAAATAAAAACATGCATACTTATATAATATATACAAATAAGACTGACATTTTAATTTATTAATAAAACGTATTTCTTTTTTTAAGTATTAAAAAAGTATTAGATATATAATATATACAAATAAGACTGACATTTTAATTTATTACTAAAACGTATTTCTTTTTTTATCTAATAAAACAAGGTGTCCCAGTATTGATGGTACAACCGTGGAGGGGGTGAGTCTACGTGAGAAAATAAATCGAAAATACGGAATAATTTTTTTTTTCGTTTGGGACTTTGTTTTTGCGAGAATCGACTTTGGGGATCCGTCGAGTTTGCGTGCCTGGCATTTGTAAGAAGTAGAATCGGTGGGTCATGATCAGACACGTCAGACGATTCCTATTCAGCAGCCCGCGTCGAATTTTCAAACTCGATTTTCTCGGATGCAGCGCGTCAAATGAAAAAAATGTATACCGTATTTTCGACTGTTTTTTGGTCAGGTAAAATCAGAGACACCGTGTGTATTAATAGTTTGTTCGTGCCAATAATAACGAGTTTAATCGCCGCGTGCTCTCCCGTTTTTATTTTTGGAATGACTCGTATGATTTAACTGCTGTACAAGTCAATTAAATTATAGGTGACACCGTTTTTGCCAGCGGTTCGAGTTTGTCGACATCGGCGAGGACAATTACACAGTCTGAACTTCTGACAGGGCTTACAATTTTCCCGGTTCTTGCACGCGGTCGTCTTCGCCAGTTAACGAATTTCTCCTACTTGGCAATTAGCTCGCGCCGTTTGACCGAGGCGGTGAGTTTAGGGTTTTTCCGGGTTAGGCGAGCACCGGGGCAAAGAAGGTGTCGCTCGTCCAACAGTTTACGATGTCTCGCAGACTATAGGGATGCGAGACGGCAGTGTTGAACTCTATTAAAATTTTTATTTTTAATGCTTCCCGCGCGTTACGAGACGCCATAACTGCATTCATAGCCGCGCTATAATTGCGACTTCTAATGACGACGACTTGAAAAGTACGAGGAACGTGGTGTCTGAGTGTTCGTGGCACCGATAGTAAAAAATTGAACAATTTATGTAAATAGTGTTTCTGAAAAATTGGAGAATGACCGCCATCGATATTTCACTAAGGGCAAGGGAAATTGTTTCTTGCGTGTAAAGCGGACTCTTGTTGCGCTGCAACGAAAAGTAACGCGAGATTTCCTTAATGAAAAAAGCGAGCTTTGAAACAACGTTTGTGAACAACGTGTGCCAAAAAATTAAGTTAGTGACAGGCTACGTCGTAACTTAATTAGCTAGAAAAATGGCCCTTTCGCGGCAGGAGACAAGGGCACACGACACAGCGGGCAAATTGATTTTCCCCTGGACAACGTTAACGTGCATTCGATATTTAAAGGCGATATTTAAAGGATATTTAAAGATTTCTACATCGTTGAAAGACCTTTCGTTAAAACCGACGAAAAGGTAACAACCCCAGAAGAATTGAAAAATATTCGTTCAATTTTATTTTTATTACTTTCGTCACTTTTCCATCGGTAAAATCAGATGAAATGTATTTTTAATAATGCTTTAAGAATTTTTCGTAAAAGACGGTGACTCTGAATTTCGCCGACAATTTTTTTATGCAATTACTCCCACGTACGGTGGACAGATCGTTTCGGAAATTACATCGGTCATCCTCGCTCATACCTTTTTCGCCTAGTCAATAACGAAGAAAGACATGAATGAGGGTTCGGCCCCACACTCGCGGACATAGGATGACGGTGACTGATTTTTATTGAATAGTGATCGAAGCTCTCTCGGCGATGGAGACATTAATATTTCGGAGAAATTGTGGACACGCCAGCCGCCGTTCCCTTCGATCCATATAGCACAGAACGGAATCCACAGAATGACATTCGGAACATTTTCGATTATGATCGTACGTGCAGATAATCGGCTGAAGAGCAGAGGAGAAGGAATAACGTGAAATTAGTGTTCCCTCGCAGAAGCATGAGAAACGTAAAACAATCGGGAGTTATTAGAAACGTTTCTTTTGTACGTGTTTCCCATAAAAGTACAATTATCCGTTCTAATTAAATTGTAATGGAATCGCCCTTACCATTATAAACGAGCCTTAATCGCATGGGCAGGATACAGAGAACATTCCGAATGTGATTGATGTTCGCAAATGATGCTTCTTGCGCGGACATTCGGTTCCAGGAAAAAGCGAATGTGGTCGAGACGTGATTTAGAAAAGTACGAGTGCTATATTTGATTTGATACTTCACCTTTCGATTCTTCGCTTTGATAAATTGCACTTTTTTTTATATGTACGGCTACAGTTCTAGTATAAAAACGACAGAAGTCGCACGAAAGGTAACTTTGTGCTTGATGCTTTTAAGTGGAAGTTTTGAGATTGCGTTTTAACCATTAAACCGAATTATTACTTCCTAACATATCCGATGTATATTAACACGGTTTCCTGATCAAGAAAAGCTTCTGGAGAGATGAACATCTTTTATTACATCTCATTAAAAAATTCACAACTAAAAGATCGCATTTTATTAACAATTATATCAGACTTCTGCGCCTGTTGCCAGTTTACTTTTTGCCCATCAACAAAATTTTGTCCACCAAAAACTACTACACGACGTACTCCTGTGTCTTCTCTTTTTATTGCGTCAATTTTCAGTTCACTTCGAGTCGCCCAAAAAAATATATTTTATCAAAAACTATGTCACCCATCTAGTTCTACGTCTTCTCTTTTTATTCATTCAATTTTCTGTTGATTGTGAGTAAATTGAAAAATTTAATTTAAAAACGATATCAATTACACGTTTCTATGTTCTCCGTTTATATGAATTTAGTTTCCAGCGAACTTTCAGTTGTCTAAAAAATTGTGTATATCATTAAAAATTGCATCACTGTCGTCTCCCTCTCTCTCTTCTTTCCTTTTCGACTCGACTTTTCCGCGGTGCTTGCGGTATTTTAACAACATTTAACGTCCAGTTAATTTCGAGTTGTCCAAAGCACATTATTTCATTAAAAAGTGCTTGGACATAATTTCTTAAAATCGAATTTCCAGTTAATCTTGAGTCGTCCAAAAAATTGTGTTCCATTAAAAATTCCATTGTCCGCAAATTTCCGTTTCCCATTTCCCTTCCGACCTGATTTTTCGCGAGATTCGCGTCTCTCTCTGCGTTTTCCTTTTAGGAGTTAATTTCCAGCGAATTTTAAGCAATCCAAAAGTTAGCATCTCGTTAAAACTGACATGTCTGCCGCATCTCTGGTTTCTCTTTCCTGTTCCAGCCGATCTTGCGCGAGGTTTGAGTCGCTTTCGGTGTTCTATAAGCATCAGGGGGATTTTTAAGTTGCAACGAAAAGGCGGAATTTCTCGGGAAGTGTGAATCACGCACGGTGCCGGCATTACAGAGGAGGCGAGCGCTCTCCTGTAAATCGTCTAACTTTCATTTAGAACTCCGCTAGAAATAATGCGCGTTAGCTTCACTCGCGAGCGTAGCGTGGCCTCGCTGGTTCTTGCGCCGCCGTAGCCCGGAGTAACTTTGCGCGCGCCGTCTTTTTTCGCCAACACCGGCGTAAAGACACCCGGAGAACATTGTCAAAGTTTAAATGGCGAAGGGGTTGACGAGTAAATTCGTACACGTTTCGGAGGTTATTAATACGGAGGCGAGTGCTCTCTCCGGAAAATTCTCGGAAAATTTCACGGAAAGTCCGTGATTACGAGGATGTCTTTGCTCTGGTCTGGCGCCCACGCGAAAGAAAACGACGTTTGTTGACGTATACGAGCCACCTCCGAATTAAATTATGTTCTACGGAAGGGAACGCAAAAATCGTAATTTACACTGCGACCCCAGGGACCCTGCTTCCCCCGTTAGTCCATTTTATTTCTCGACGAAAATGATCTTTTATTATCTGGAAAAAACGTTTTCTAACTACAGGCTGGGCAACATTCTGTTAGTATATTTTTCAAGTTGAACATTAGATCCCAATAAAGATTCGTACGTGTTTTTATTTATTCATTAACCCTTAACGGCTCGGAAGTATTTCAAGTTTACTTCCCAACAGGTCCAAGCAATTTTTCATACGAAGAGAAACTGTGGACTCAACATTTTTATATCAAGTATAGAAAGGAAAATATTTATAGTTGATTATGTAAATACGAAAACAATAATAAAAATAATAAAATGATTTTTGCCGCCATATACGCGGCATTGGTCCGTTAAGGGTTAATATGTTAATAATCGTTAAGCAGTCGAGAAGGCGCTCCAGCATGCTTAATTGTCCCAAGATAGCAAGAAGACGCGAAACACACAGCCCTCGTCTGGTCTAATCAATTCCGCATCGACTTGCGCGCATATTGCTCAAAACTCACGAAATTCCTCTCGCATACTTATCCACGATATTCCGTGTTTAATGAAGATCGCTCGAAGGGCCGCTCAAATTGCAAATAGCGAGCTCGTGTACATGCTGACTGCAACATTTGTCACGTATCCGGGGCCCGTGATCATCTTCCGCGATAATGAAGAGTCTGTCGAGAACACTTTCGAGTTTAATGGTGTCCCTGGGATACGTGTGAATTGCCCATGTCCCCGATATTATTACAGTGACGCGTGTATGCGTCGCGAGCGGTATCGAGCCGAACCATCGAAAAGAGATAACCACACCGTTCGCATGTGTTCCGAGTACGTTGAGAAATAATAATGATCTTGAGTCCAAGGTGCGCGATTGTAACTTGGCGCTATCCTTGAACGGTGTTGTACGGGTCGACATAATCATTATGACCTTATTTATAATAAAGATTCATAGAATCATAGAATAGAAACACGGTACAGTGAGTTCTCGATATACAGGGTGAGTCACCTATTGTTTGCACTTCAAATATCTTGGTTGTTTCTAAAGATACGAAAAATATGGTAAGGACAAAGTTGAATGGTACAATGGGGCTGACATGATGCCATAAAAATTTTGTTTTTATGTCATTTTTTTAGAGATATCAAGGTCATCTTGACTTTTTTAAATGGAACCACCCTTTTTTAAACTCCTACAGTGATAGTCCCTTTCATTAGGAATTCAGTGACTACATTATTCCAAGGTCATTCAAGGTCAAGGACAGAAAAGACGTATAAAACTAAAATATGAAAGCAGAATACCTGTATTTTATAAATGAAGGAATGTTGAACTCTGATAAGTACATCCAAGGTGATATTCGTACATGCTGTGATGATACGCTGACGCATATGTTCAACTGTTGTTGGAGCATCCATATACACGGTCTCTTTTAGCTGACCCCATAAAAAGAAATCCAGTGGATTTAAATCAGGCGAACGTGCCGGCCATGAAACAGTTCCGCC
>JAQQRP010000031.1:0-12601 GCA_028454245.1 Halictus quadricinctus
CCGTTAAATGCATAGAATCATTTTTATTTTTTAGTACACAAAAGCTATACCACATTTAAAATTGTCAGTTGAATTAAATAATATTCAAGAAAACGTTTGGATAAGACTCGGATATGCAGCTTTACAAATTGAAGATTGGAAATTGGCAGCTACAGCATACAGACGTTACTGTGCTTTAGAACAGTCGGTTTGTATCATTTTATTGTATTTGTAAACGGCTATACATATGTATAGTATATTTCTAATTATATATTTACACATTACACATATAAATTGTAGACATTTGAGGCCTGGAACAATTTAGCAAAAGCTTATATAAAATTAGGCGATAAAGAAAGAGCATGGAAGACTCTCCATGATGCTATAAAATGCAGTTATGACCGTTGGCAAGTTTGGGACAATTTAATGGTTGTTAGCATAGACTTAGGACACTTCTCAGAGGTATGTGAAAATCGAGCGGCCCGCGCATCCCTAATAATTACACGTGTTCTTTCAGTACACGTTCAATGTAATGACCTAAAGATAGCACATACTGCCATAAACATTGGAAATATTTTACCATATAACAAACACATCCTAAAAATATTCGATAGTTCTTATTGGAGAACCCTATATAATATTAATGATATTTATTACTTAAAAATTTTAGGATATAAATATGTGAACGCTCATTTTTTATTTTTATAGGTGATACATTGTTATCATCGTATTTTGGATCTCAAGAAAAATCATTTAGACGTTCAAGTCCTTGACATATTAACTCACGCCATATTAAACAATTTAAACGATTCCGATGGGAATCCTGCGCAAAGATTACTTCCGAAAGCTTTAGAGTTGTTTGGAAGGATTAGTTCTGTTGTACTCAATAATTCCGATATTTGGAGAATGTATGGACAACTCACAGCACTTAAGAAAACAGACACTGACTACGAAAAAGCGGCACAGTATTTACAGCAAGCTCACCGTGCTGCTATTTCAGATACTAAATGGTTTCAGCAAGAAGAATCAACTGACAATGTACTACAATTGTGCTGCCTATTAACAGAAATGTATTTACGATGTGCTAGTGACTGCGATGCCAAGAAAAAGCGATCGTTATTGGCAAGTGCGAAATTATCTCTTCAAGGAGTTGTGAAAAAAGTTAAAGATCAGCAATGGAATAATGAGAAAATTTTAACACTCTCACAGAAGGTCGACGAATGTTTAAGTACAGTAGTAAATGACTTAGAAAAAATTAAATTAACAATGTAAATATTGTAAATATCGTTTATACATTTATTGCATGTACATATTTTTCATAAAAATAATTTATGCTATTGTCATTAAATGTAACATGTTGTATATGCATCTATAATTAAAAAATATGCCACGACTGTAAATGCATCTACGAAGAAAATGGAGTTTCCTTGGTTTTAAATTTACAAAATTAAGTAGATGCTTACATCTACCCACATAATTTCATTGTTAAATAACGGCAAACGCAATCGATCCACCAATGATTTTTAATATGGAAATTTTCACGATATTTATGATACAAACGAAAGAAGTATGTAATTCTATATAAAATGTTCACGCTGGTATATGCAGAAAATTCAGAATAGACGATACCTTTTGCAATAAACTAGCGTGTCTCACAATTTTTCAGAGTCCAGTAAAGCTAGAACGAAACGCTTCCTCCTCGTTCCGTCCCAGAATTTAAACGAACCGCCACGTGACTGGCCGTCATACTGCCATCTATTGTAAAAAGGATCGTCTCTCACGAACACGTTGCCTGCATTTGTCGTGGTGGAACGCTATTTCTGAACTATTTTTCCATTTTCGCGAAAATGGAAGTGGTGCGGCAAAAACGTGCCGCAATAAAAGGTCAAATAATTGGCCTTTATAAAGCTGGGTTCCCCAGCACGAACATTGCGACTATAATGAAGTGCAGTGAAAGAACTGTCAGAAAATACATAAAGAGTTATCGTGAAAGAGGGGAAGAGGGTCTCGTAGATAGACGGCTTTATAATGCAGGAAGAGCGCGTAAAACTACGACACAAGAAGATCATGCTATAATTAGAGAAATGAATCAAAATCCTTCTCAAAGTGCGTCGAGCGTTGCAGCGAATCTCGATTTGCAAGTGTGTCCCAGTACCGTACGTAGTCGATTACGGGAGGCTGGATACCCTTTTGGTCGACCTCCACGTAAAATACGTATACAGGTAGGTTGAAGAAAACTTATCCGTACCACCACAGATACACAGCTCACTTAGGCATGTCTGGTCGCTGATTGGGTGAATACGGTCGGTGATGTGCTAGCAATTGCCATGTGTCGGTGTAGTCGGCCACAGTTTTTTTGAATTGATGTGTATATTTTCGTCAAAGATTACCGACCGAGCGACGCACGTGTTACTGCTTCAATCTGAGCTGGGTCTAATGTGTATGTAACGACTTTTACACGAACACGTTTTATGTATTGTACGTTGCTCGATAGAAGACTAGCGGGATGGCACAGGAGAAAGAGTAATCTGATTGGTACACATAATTTTGCTACTGGTCGAAGTGACCATGTCAGCGAATCAAATTATGAAAAAGTAGGATCTCTCGTCCCTGTAGCGTACCGGTAGTCTTCTTTCCAGGAACGTGCAGTACTTGTAGTGGTGGAACGGTCTTTCTAGGCGCAGAATAAATTCTTGTTTGCACGATTATTCTATATTGACATTCTGATAAACTTAGATAATATTTTTTATATATCGTAAATACTGTCATTTCTTTTATGATTTTTTAACAAACAGAGCATCGTAAGATCAATAATTTACTTTTTTTTCCTGTTCATGTATTCTCGTACATTCGCTGTCAACGCCGTTGAACTTCAAATTGACGTTATCTGACTACATATGTAAAGTACAATTTTTCCATAACCTATTTGCAACATCAGATCCGGACTGTACGTACGACCAACATATATAATATCCTTTACCGTGTAAACTTAGTTAGAGCTAAACGGGTTCGAGTAAACGAAGCAGATACGGTATCAGTTACGAAGAACTGAAGACATTATAAAAATTAAGGGTATTCTCTCTAAATATTATAAAATAGTGATACATGATTGGTACACTATACCGCAATAGTTATTGTAGCATTGAAAATTAATTTAATTTTATGTTAAAAAATATAATTTAATGTTTAGTTTCGTTCTTTCTGAATGAATGTCACAGTTTATAACTGTATGTTCCTTTTTATTAATATTTCTAAAAGTTGATATATTTTTTCAGATGGCTTTTTCAGGAAAAGTTGTATTAATAACAGGAGCTAGTTCTGGTATTGGAGCAGCCACAGCTGTGCATTTTTCTCAACTTGGTGCATCTCTGTTGTTAACAGGTCGTAATTTAGAAAACTTAAATGCAATTGCTGAGAAATGTAAGCCCAATAAACCACTTATTGTAACTGGAGAGTTAACTAATGAAGTTGATGCGAAAAATATCATTGAATCTACTATTAAGCATTATGGTAGATTAGATGTTTTGGTTAATAATGCTGGTGTATTAGAATCTGGAAGCATAGAAAATACATCAATGGAGCAATATGATAGGTATAAATCTAATATTCTTATATAGTAAATTATCTAAAGACAACATTAACATATCCAAATGTTACAGGGTATTTAATATAAATGTACGGGCAATATACAATTTAACAATGTTAGCTGTTCCTCATATAGTAAAAACTAAGGGTAATATTGTAAATATTTCAAGTGTTTGTGGACTAAGAGCATTTCCAGGTGTTTTATCATATTGCATGACAAAAGCAGCAATCGATCAATTTACAAAGTGTGTTGCCCTTGAGCTTGCGGAAAAACAGGTGCATATTCTACATACATATAGATACATAAATACATATACAAATAAGTATGAAATATATTACTCATTTGAGCAGCTTTTATGGAAATTTCATTATTTTTGGTATTTAAATTGCAGGTACGAGTGAATGCCGTGAATCCTGGAGTAGTAAGAACAAATCTTCATGAAACTAGTGGCATGAAGGAAGAACAGTTAGAAGCATTTTTCGAACATAGTAAAAAGACTCATGCGCTTGGTAGACCAGGAGATGTTACCGAAGTTGCAAAAACGATAGCATTTCTGGCAAGTGATGATGCCAGTTATATCACAGGCGCAACTTTGCCTGTAGATGGTGGCAGACATGCCATGTGCCCTCGTTAATTTGCATTCCTACAAGATTTATTTTCAACACATTTATTCCAATATTAATACATTTATAAAGTTTCTAAGATACTATATTTTTATTAAAGAAGATTGTTATTCATAGCAAAAATAATGTGTGTCAATAAATTTATAAATTGTCAACATACCTCGTTTTCTATTTATTGAATTTGTATAATGTACTACATGTAACATATGCTTAAAATATAATTAAAATTATAATTGCCAATTGATTACAAAATGTTTACATATTTTTATTAAAATTAGGCAAATATAAAAATTTGTAATATATGCTAAAACTTTTTTTTTTAACTGAAAGAAAAATTAAATAAAAGTTGATTCAATTGAAGATTATTATATTCATCTAATAAAATTACGTTTAAAGCTAGAAAAGTAACATTTTCCATTAAACAAATGGCATATTTTGTTACTAATTGTTAATTCCAAAACAAAAGAATCACGCAGTAATAACCTCTAATATAAGTAATATTTAGGAACAAAATTTCACTTGCTGTATTCGAAAATTTGGTTACACGTGTATCATTTTCCTTCCGGATGTTCCGGACACGCTATTTATAGTACATACAAACCATATATTTTGCATTTTGAGTTACATTCAAGTGATTAATTTATGTCATATTATCAATGTTTTATCTATCTCCTTGAAGCACCAGATATACGTATAAAATGAAGTAACAATCTTACTCCAATTTACTTCGGCTTCTTACGTCGACAGTTGTGAGTCAGATCGTCAAATTGTCAGGCGTGACGCTCTAGCACATTATGTGTAGTAAAAGGTTACCATATTTTTTAATCGGTTCAGTGGTAGAAGGTTTCGGCAGAGGTTCCAAAGCTTTGGGCATACCAACAGGTAAATTTTGAAATTTAAATCATACTAAATAAATTATAAAATATATTGATTAATGAAAAAGAACTTAATAATTGATTTGACATTCTAAAGTTCTAAACGATCATGCTAGTCTCAAATACTGGCGGGAAGAAATAGAAACCGGTATTGCTATTAAATATCATATAGAACGACGTAATAATATTCTTTTATAGCAAATTTGGAAGATAAGGTCGTTGAAGCTTTACCTAGCGATTTTAATACTGGAGTTTATTACGGATGGGCTTCCATAGACGGAGAAGTTTACAAAATGGTTGCAAGTGTTGGTTGGAATCCATTTTACAAAAATGAAAAAAAGACAGTGGTAGGAATTTAAAAAAAAAGTTAAAAACTAATTATTATTTAGCATAAATATAATTTCAAACACATAGATCATTTTTACAGGAAATTCATATGCTGCATAAATTTGAAAACGATTTATACGATAAACAAATTAAAGCAGTTTTCGTAGGCTACATACGGTCGGAACAAGATTTTTCTTCCATAGGTTAAATTATTATTTATTTTACATTCCAGTAAATGTTATTTATACGACTTCATTTTCGATAAAATATATTTTTATCGTTTCAGAGGAATTGATTAAAGCAATAAACAATGATATCAGTATGGCTGAAAAACAACTGCAACAGCCACATTTGAATGCATATAAAGATGATAAATTCTTCAAAGAATAATAAACATCTATGTAATTCTATAATTCTATATAAATAAACATCTAAATGTTTAATATAGAAAATACGATATATCGATTTTGATATAGGTGTAATTCTTTATAATTGTATTATAATACAATATTTTTATATTACAATAGTATTAAACTAAAATTACAATAATAATATTAGAAGTCTTCAACTTGTGCCTGGTGACGAAAGGGATGATGATGGAGGGGGTGGGGGTGGCGGTGGCGGTGGTAAAGATATCCACGGTGTATTCATTCTTGTCATCATCTGTGGTTCCCAAGTTACATTAGCATTTCGGAATCTTAAACTTGAAGGCGAGTTGGGTCGATTTTGATAGAGTAAATTTTCTGGATTAACTCTTGGGCCCATATTGTATGGAATTCTAGGATTCAAAGGTGCCGTTGTTCCATCTTCATTGTAATAGTCGTGCGAATTATAGAAGTTTTGATTCATAGTATTTAAATTAGGGTTTACATATTGCATTGACTGTAATGCAGGTGGATAAATTCCATATCTATATAATTCAGCGCCATCTGAATGGAAACCTCCTGGAATGCTTGACCAATTATTTTGATATGGATGTACCCACGGATTTTGTAATTGACTCCCAGCTTGCGTGGAAGGAAATTGTCTCTGATATCCTTTTCTATTCTTTTGTTTATTTCTGTTCCATGGATGACTCGATTGCCATCCAGCATTGGGACCTAAAAGTGTAAATACATATTACTTGCATCGAGTTGAGTCTACGATTTTGGACGTGTACCGAAGAGAGTTCTGCAACTGATGCATTTTTGTTTTCCGATCGGATTCTTTTCTACTGTCCATGTTAGAAGCGAGACAGCAATAAATTCACGCTCAACTGTTCAACGTTATAAAATACACGGGCACCCATGTTATTACACGTGTACACGTGTATTTACGTATACGTGAAATAGGGGCCACTAGTATTTAAAAAACTTACTTGAAGCACGTTTCCGTTTAAAAGGTACATCTCCTTCATTCGTCTTAGACGTTTGTTTTGCTTGTTTTAATTTCTCATAATAAGCCCGTTCTTCCTCATCGTCGGAAAATTCTGGGGGTTCATCTGCACTTGCGTCTATACCTCTAATTCTGAGAAAGTACAAATCATGAAATGTTATACAGTAGTATTCAATTAAATTCCGTATTAATATTAATATGTAGACTTACTTCATTAACTCGTGCAAAAATACCAAAGATGTATATTCCGTATTTGGACAATAATAAACAGTCATGCCTACTTTAATGTCACATTCCTGAATATGCTCTGAACTGTTGAACCTGACACAGTAATGGGGTTCTTTCACTTGTCCAAACACATCGAATATTTTACCTAATGCCCTTTTTCCTTTATCAACAAATAAAATGGTATCCAAATTTAAAGTAGGTTTATCTGGTTTTGGCTGGACAACTACTAATTGTTCAACCATCCATGCAACCTAAAATTTTGTATTTGATGTACTATGTTAATTTACATATTATTAAAATATACAGTTATAATTAATCAATACCTGTCCTAGTGGATCACATAGTACTTCAGGCACGCTAATTTTTAAATCTTCAATAGGTGGTAAGTCGTCTAATTCA
Organism: Halictus quadricinctus; assembly: GCA_028454245.1. Taxonomy (NCBI): domain Eukaryota; kingdom Metazoa; phylum Arthropoda; class Insecta; order Hymenoptera; family Halictidae; genus Halictus; species Halictus quadricinctus. The sequence continues at coordinate 7,392 of JAQQRP010000031.1, forward strand.
CTTTTTAATTCATCATTTCTTTGTTCATTTATTTTTTTCTTTCCTTTTGGTCTAAAAACATAAGAAATAATTGAAATATCAAACATAACAAGTATAAGATTGAAGAAATTCGATGTTGCTTATGAACTGACTTATTTGTATTATCACCATCCGAATCATCGGATTCAATTAACACTGAAGAATCACTAATACTACTAGAATCATCTTCGCTATCACTTTCTTCGCTTGATGACTCGTTATTAATTCTGTAAGATTGCATTTGCACTTCTTTCAAAACAGTAGGTTGGTCATTGTTTTGTATATTAAGATTTGAAGAACTTTCTGTTTCTGAATCTGAATTTCCATATTCTAAGGCTATAGTTGTGAGAGAAGATAATTTATTTCCTGTAAAAAAGTATAATGAACCTTAGCATTTTTTACATTAAATATACTGTAGATATAATATTTATAATTAAAAATTTATATACCATTGATATTTCCATGTATAATACAAATGTCATCTGTTTGCTGTGAGTCTCCAACTACCAAATCATTTGTAACTTTTTTATTATTGTCATCATTAATAAATGTTTCATTATGATTTATGCTCGTGTTAGTAAATGATTTTTGTTGGCCATTTACACCATTTGTAGTGTTACAACTTTGTCTATTTAGTGTATTATTCTCAATCAAAGATTTATCACAGTTAATACCGATTTGATTTATTTCAAAATCAATTTTTTTTTCATTTTCATTTTGCGCCATTGACGTATCTTCAATAACAGTTGATTTACCATTATTTTCTTTACTACTTGACACTTGTTCATTAGGTTTTGCGTCTGAAACACTTTCTATAACTTTCTCCACTATAACCTCGTCCGTTTCCATTGTGATTCTTATATTATTATGCTAAAATCCTAATTTTCAACATTAATAGTTTTTACATATAATTTTCAATTTAAAACAAATAACAATAACTGAACGAAATATTTGTTTACGTGTAATTTTACAATTAATAAATGACCATGTTTCAATGCAACCACGTGTATCACCGGTCAGATCTATGGATCCAATACGCATGCGCGAACTTACGATGATGATAATCCTACTATGTACACATATGCGTACTCTCCTAAGTGCTACTTTTAAACGGGGGTGTCCCACTTGGACTCCGACCGATTGGACACGTCCCGATTGGACGCGTTCCTTTTGGACTCCGTGCCGATTCGACTCGTGCCGTTTGGACGCCGTGCCGATTGTACTCGTCCCGTTTGGACGTCGTAGCGCTTGGATTCATGGCGTTTGGACGCCGTAAATTTTATTCTCATTGCTTTTCGAAGTCTACGTATGGTGATATTATATTGTGAAATATATGGTTAAATATGATTTGGAATCTGTTAAATTTGGATCTGAATGTTTATTTTTGTGGTTTTTTTATGTTTCTTTTGTGGGAATTTTTTTTGTGGTTTTTTATGTGTTTCTTGTGTGTGAAAATATAACGTATTTTTACAAAAGAGAATAACTAATAAGAAATCTTCCATGCCGTTGTAAAAAAAAAAATATAAAAAATGGTGTTTGACTGTGAATATCATAATACAAATTTACATAAATATTAATTTTGTGCAAATAAGAAACAATTGTATAAAATATCGTTTGACAGATATAGGTTAGAGTGAGGAATAGCTGGACGCTAATTATTAAGACAGTGGAAGAAAATTCCACCAGATATTGAATGAAGGATGAAATAATGCACAAGACACAGTAATTTTGCCTTGTAATACGTGTATGCACGCATTAGAACCATTATAGTTTTCAGCAGTACGACATGACATGGTACCTACATAGCGCTATCTTTACTAAGTGGTATTTATCTGTTTACAACAAGAAGAGGAGCATTCAACAGAGATTCATCAATAAAAGAGTAAGTAAAATCCACAATGAAAAACAGATTGTGTTTCCCATTATTTGATAAGTAGTTTTTTGTGCTTAAAGTATAGGTACTATCGTTGCAAATCCTTGTGTGTTTTCTGTTCCCACAGTCTTTGATTGATCTAAGTAGCTACAGTTATCCCAATAAAAGGAAACGAAGGGATGAATTGCTTGTTTCATGAAGCAAATAATTTGTTAACAAATAATTTATTTCATGAAGCAAAAGTATTTTGTTGCATTCCAAGTATAGATGCTGTCACTGTGAAATTGTAATATTTTATCTGAGTGAAGGATGCCTGGTAGTAATTATTTAAATGCCACAAGAAGAATCATGCAAATATAATATTACAGGAGATAGGAAAAAGTTTGACAGGTGTAGGTTAAAATGAAGAATATATGGAAACTAGTTATTAAAACTTGCCAGTTAAAATACCAAGACCTAATAGAGTGTGCAATGGAAGGAATTACGTGATCTGTATTTAAAGTTTGTATGAAAATTATAATTGTATGCTCTTTTTCTTTCAGTCTTTATATTTGAAATTTTGTTGAAAGTAATGAATATTTTACATAATAATTTTTATATTAATATTGGGTATTATACATTTTAAATATTAATCTGGATGTAAGTATCAAAGTACATAAGGCGGAAATTGGATAATAATCAAGGAGAAAATTTTCGACTTTTCGAAGAAGAATAAGAAGATAGTAAACCAGATCAATGAACATGACATGGAACTTTTTTTAGTGGGATTTTATGTTTGAAGTTCCCATTACTTGAGTCCTGCGATATGTTGTTTTGGACGCCATATGTTTTAAGAGTACAATAATTAAGTGCAGTAATTAAATTAAATAATTAAATGTAAATCTAATTCATCAAACGGAATGCATGCATTATTCAATTTTTGAAATTAATGTGATTGTGAATTAAAATAGTGACAACGAACTATTGCAAAATTATACAGATGTGTAGAATTGCTTTCACGGCTCCTGAATAATTCTGTGTAAAAATGATAATTTAGGTAAGTATCTTTTGCCTGTAAAGTATAAACATTTTTGTGAGGAGTGAATACGATACTTTGTGATTTTTTAAATTTATCTTTTACATGTGGTGTACGAAGCAGATCTATTAGTTGGACTATTCTAATTTGAACGCTGTCAGATCCTGATTATTGCAAGAAAATATGTTAACGGTGGGTAACACGTAACTTGTGATATTGAAAACTATTACATTATCAGACGAAAAGCATTAATAATTTTATTGTATAAGTGACATATATGATCACGTGTAAGTAAGTATAAGTCAGCGTGTAATGTCACGGCTGCTTTTAGACTGATAAATGTAAATGGAAATTGAATTTCCCCAATCAGATGTACTTGCTTTGTTATAGATACGTAATCCCTTTTCTTTTTCCCTTTTCAAATATACGTTCTTGCATTAGAAGTATTCATAGTATAATTACTGTATATTGTTTATATTATATAAAACTACATTGGGTTAAAGCAATAGCTCTTGTGATACAAGTATTTGAATATTATAATTTTATTTGAATTCAAAGTCGATGTAAATTTATTAACTATGAATGGAAGGATAATTAAAAAATGCTTTGGTTTGGTTAGTATGAATTATTTATTACTATTTGTACAAATAAGTGTGACTACATGTATATCTATGTACATGAAGATCTACCGTTGTTCTTGTCGTCAAACTAACAAATGTAATGTTTTTTAGGTAAAAAATGAACATTATTTTTTGCGAAAACCACACACTCATCCTAACGAACCTCGCTGTACAGAAGTATTAAAATTAAAATCAGCCATGCTAGAGGAATGTAGTAAAAATCCTTCTGTAAATAATAAGGACATCTTTGACAATATTTGTCGTACAAATTTTGATGCAGCAACATATATTTCATACAATAGTATGAAATCGATAATGTCAAGAGAGAAGAGAAAATCACGACCAGGTTTGCCAAAAACTGTGCAGAGTGCACACGAAATATTAAAAAATTATGATGTCCTGAAAGAAATTTACAAGGGATGTGCAATCTCGAATGATAACAAATACTAATTTTCTCTAATACTACATTGCTAACTGCATTAGAAAATGCCAAAGAAATATATATGGATGGAACTTTTTCCGTAAGTATTTAAGATAAATCATTTATATGATTAATACCTTTCAAGTAAAGAAAGTCTCTACATTTTGATAATTCTTTATCTCTTATTAGGTGGTACCACGAATGCCTCTCTTTCATCAAATCTACACTGTACACATACGTTACAATGACACAGTATACCACTGTTGATAATTTCTATTACGCTTATCTCACATGGTCAGATTAAAAAATGGTGTTAATTTACAGGGAATCGGCACCATTTTTGTTTTATGTGAATGTTGTACTAAGACTATGTACAGTGCAATATGGAGAAAAATAGTTTCTCTTGTTCCACGATTGCAGGACAACTTAGAATGTGTCATGTGTGATTACGAGAGAGCTGCTATAGAAAGTGTACAAGCACAATTCCCCAGGGTTAAAATACATGGATGCTGGTTTCATTTTACACAGGTAGAATATAACTCTTGTCATTATTCATGTATTTTTTGCAATACTTACCTCATGAACGTGCTGAATAGAGAATTGAATAATCCTTTTTTTTATTATTCAGGCTCTATAAGGGTCGACCCACACAAGACAGGTCTCACCGTGCCCGGGAACGGGGCACGTTTTCCCTATGCCATACAGAGTTGGCCGTGTTCGAAGGCGACTTGAGAGGCGCTCAAGATGCTCGCAACAAAGGCCAAGTGCCGCGCACCACGGGGGTTAGCTACCAGAACCCCAGAACCGTTTACTCCCCTCTAACCCCCTGAGGATCCTATGGTAGAGCCGACCGGGCCGTGGCCGGGGTTTCACGAAATATTCTTGCGAAGAATACTCAGCGACCCCGGTCGCCGTGCCGTGGCCGTGGCGAAGGGAGAAAAACATTATAAATGTTGTATTATTTAAAAAATTACTTCACCGATGATGATGATCTATCAATCGAATCTCAATGGATTTTTCGATGTTTTAAAAATTGTTGATTTTACAGACGCGTAAAAATACGTGTCACCCTTATAAAAAGGGACATCTCACTTTGGGATGGATGAGGAGTGACCGGCAGAGGGGGTCCGGTGGTTAGGAAAGGGGTGGCATAGGTGTGCGTGTGTGAGAGAGGATAGGTGAGTGAGAGAATTGATAAGTTTTTTATTTTTAATAATGTCTTTTATTTTATTTCTTATTATTTTATTTTGACTTAAGTACGAT
>JAQQRP010000031.1:14053-25000 GCA_028454245.1 Halictus quadricinctus
ATATATATAATATAATATTATATATACATATATAAATAATATCATATATATTATATATGTGTACAATATATAAAACCGAGAAGTTAGCCGCGTCGTCTTAGTGACGACGATACAACGAAGACCATTCGACGCGATGTCTCGATATCGTAACATATCGATACTCGTAACACTATATTTGACAAAATGACGAAGTTTCTGTCAAAATCAAAGAACTTTCGATAGAAATGAGATAGAGCTATGATTTTTTTTTAGAAGTTGAAATATTTAAACAAAATTGTGATTTATCCAATACCATGCACGGTTAAATTTTTCTTGACATTCTGTACATCTTTTCTCGTAGATTTTATCACGCTGACTTCAAATCCGATTACAAAATTTGTCTGTCACACAAAATGTGAATTTCGCGAGGCTTTCGAAACAAGCGTGGCGTCACGAGATGCTAAGGAGAGGCCATGACCTTCGGCCTGCTATATTTTATCAGAATGAAATCGGTATTTTGAAGTGAAATTGATATTATAAATATACAATGATAAAACATAATGAAATTAAAAAAAAATACGTTAGTAGTAGGGATGTGCGGGCGGCCCGATTGTCCTGTTGAAAACTTGGTACGCTGCAGTCGCGCCAAACTGAATTTTGTTATACCGTTGAAAAAATACGGCATTATATAGGAAATAATGAAACTGTAATCGTTAATATCGCGAAAATTATTGAGTATCTGCCCCTATAATGGTGTATATTTGTGAACAGGACAACGAGATCTATAAGTATGCAAAGTTTCAACAGAATCGGTGACCCGAAGGTCGTGGTAGCGAAACGTGCAAGGGTCAAAATCTTGACAAATTTACGCTTCAATATTGCAATGAGTAGTTTAAAAGTGGTCACTTGTGTTTCCTAAAAGTCCAATCTACGTCTGTCCAGAGCCCAAATTGCGAATTTATACCTCATCCCCGAGTAATTTGCAATATTCGGCAGCATACTACCAGTCGCGAGGCGTTCGAAGTAAGCGTGACGTTACGAGTTGCGTAGCGAAACGTACAGGGGTCAAAATCTTGACAAATTGACGCTTCAATATTGCAATGACCAGTTTAAAAGTGGTCACTTGTGTTTCCTAAAAGTCCAATCTACGTCTGTCCAGAGTCCAAATTGCGAATTTATAGCTCATCGTCGAGTAATTTGCAATATTCGGCAGCATACATATCGTACATATGTAAACCTGTACTATCGATCTGCATTATCGACCGTATTCTATCGCAAGGTACAGTGTTTGCCGCGGGGAGACCGTGGCGCTAGTAAGCGGAACCGCGAAATGGTGCCTTTTTTTCTAGACATTTTACGCCTTAAATAAGTAAGTAATCAATTAAAAATGCACACCACCGTGTTTGTACATGTCTTTGCTACGTCTGTTCAGAGCCTTTTTTTTCGATACGAACACTAAATCTCTCGAAATTAATATCTCGTCGGTGGCTCGGTTCTGTTCCATGCTAAGGCTGAGCAGATGTCAGCACTATATTGGGAACGCCGAAAACCCGAGCGTGAGCACTCTCCTATCCTCTCTGATGATAGGTCTATCCTTATGTCTCGTCTGTGCTTTAAGCTCAATTTCTAAAGTTGAAATGAATAAACTACAATAACATAAGCAATAATAATTTATATATATTACATGAATAAATTTAAATATATTATAATATATATTATAAAATCATTGTAGCGCTGTTCAACGAGCATTGTCGAAATTTACGGATTCTTAAATTGGTTGTATGGGTTGTCTCTCTCTCTCTCTCTCTCTCTAAAAAGTGTTTTTCTTTTCAAGTGTTGCCTCTTGTTGTATCCCTACTCTTTGTCTTAGACACACCGTAGTACCAACGAAACGAGGTTACAACAAAATTCCTATTGACGAAAATCTACATCTATACAAATTTATATATCCCAAATAAATATTAGATAAGATATACGTAACAGATAATTAAGATTATGTACATCTGATTACACTTGAAACACTTTGCGATAAATACAGATTACGTTACAATTCGCTTAACCATGTCGATGTACAGTAACATTATCTTATGACTTCATCTATTGTAGATTACTTCTCTTCATATGGATTGATTCAACGGTGTTTCATAATAAAACAGTAATAATATTTCCTATAGACTGTATGTAGCAGGTAATAGGTAAAGTTTCTATGGTTATTAATATTATTTGTCAATTGAGTATCTTATGAGTAGGTCCTTCAAATACATAAGATATATAGTTTTTTCTTTGAGTATCTAAAGTCACTTATATTCTATTTTCTACTCTTTTAAAATTCAAAATTCCCACCAATGTAACCAGCATAAGAACGAGTTGTGTATATTTGGCTAACTTTACAGCCTAGTTAAGTGGTGAATCTGTAACCTACAAATACAGTTATGTGTAACAATGAAAATAAGAATTATTTTTAAACAATCATTAGTGTGAATATGAAATCAAATATTTATAATACGACTGTGATGTAACTAGCCGGGGTTTAATGGCAGAATAAATATTAAAGAACATTGTAACGGAGTAATTTATAATGTAATTTAACTTGTCCGTCGTATTAGGATAACAAATATGGAGAATAGTGAGGTCATCTGTATATCGTCGGATGATGAAGTTACGGGACAGGTTTGTGTGACTTATAATGTTTTTGTATGTTGTTAAATTTGTAACTTATTAATTCAAGTATTATAAAGTAATATTTTTTGTTCTGTGAAGAAAGTGTATTTTAATTATTATTATAGGTTGCATTGAATGGAAGGCAACCTGTTATTAAACAATTTAAAAATAATTATATCACTTCCATAAAAACAGAAATTATTTCACATGAAAGTGGAGAAATACCAATCTGTGGACAGAAAAGAAAAGCATCTGAAATAGATGAAAATATTTTTAAAAGTCAAGCAAAAGTGTTGCGGGAAGAAAAGAATGTTAGCGAACCCGATGTAGAAGTGGGTTCTTCATCTAGTGGAATGACAAGTGAGTGTCAAAGCAAAGAAACAGTTCTATTAAAACCAAAATTAGTGATAAAAGAGACTAAACCGTTTTCACCTGTAGAACAGGATATATTTCCAATGTTTATCAGTTTATGCTTACAAAAAGATCGCTCTAATGATATGAAAGTTATTACCAACAAATTAAAGAGACGATACGAGCAACTAGACCTAGAGTATGCTAATTCAGAAGCTTTCATTGATTTTATAAATGAGAAAAGAAATCACATTATGAATAGTAAAAATCAGTTATATACACACATAGCTGATGTGAATAACGAAATGAAGAGCAGGTGTAACGGAAAATCAACTTTACTATCAAATAATAAAAAGTCTACTTCTAGTTCCCAGAAAGTACATAGTAACAGTTCTGAGTTATCTAGTTCTGTCAATGAGCACACAAATAACATTGGTGACACAGGTATAAGTGAAAGTAATGTTACTAACGAAGAAAATAAATCAATGGATAAAGCTACAGAGAAAAAAATTAAAGTAATATTAAAGGCAATGCAGAAATGTGAAAAGCATATAAAAAAGCTAGAAGAATCAGAGGTAAACTTTGACGATGATGATAATAGCAGTTATATTAGTTTGGAAAGATACAAGCATCGAATGGTTGAACTTTATAATAAATACTGTCAATACACTGGTGAGAATATTGATGCAGGACGACATTACCTGAGGCCGAAACACTTGAGTACAACTGGAATTGTAACTGTAGACCATGCTATTACAAACTTTATAAACTCTAAACTATCTAAGCTGCATAAGCTTAAAAAAATCGGGACGTTCACAGATGCAGTGATTTTCCCAGATTATAAAGACATTTTGGATTGTGTTGAGAGGTGTAATACCTTAAATAATCTAGGACTAGAAACTAAACAACAGCAACGTATCGGTAAATTGATGAATTATTTGTTAGACTATAATTTTGGATGTTTGTTGAGTTGCAATTGTATTTCTCTTACAGCTAAGAAGGCGTTCATTGAATTGGGAGAATATCTACAACGTTCTCGTCGGAATGATTACTGGGATACATTTTCCTTGTATCTTGAAAACAAAGAAGATGATCCAGCTTCGAAGGATGCTGAGTTGGCTCAGAAACTGGTGCAGAATAAAAGGGAAGGCGAACAACGTTTGGCAAGTGTATTTGATGAGTACGTGAAGAAACAAGAAAATGTTAAAGACAGTTTAATTGATGCTAACACATCATCAAGTGAAGAGGATGAAGAGGAGAGCATAGAGAATGAGGAAGAAGATAAAAACAATGATGAAGGTGATGATATTAGCGTAGCAGAAGGAAGTTTGAGTACAGACAAAAATAATAGTAGTTCCGAGAGCGATGTGGTGGAGGAGGAGGAGGAGGAGGAGGAGGAGGAGGAGCAGGAGGAGAAGGAGGAGGAGGAGGAGATAGAAGAGCAAGAGAAGAAAGAAAAGGAAAACAAAAAAGATGAAGAGGAAACAGATAAAGATGACAACAAAGTATCAATGATAGAAATAGACATGAATTCCAAAGTCGTTATTAAAAATTCTGATATAGTAAAGGTAGATGACGATTGTCGGACGAACGCGAATAAATTGAAAGACACTATCAGTGATAGCAAATTGAAAGCAACCAATCCGAGCGACGATGCAAATATAGCTAACTGTACAAATGAGTCTAACTCAGGAACAACAGAAGGAAATAATGGAATGGCGTTGCCCAACGACTTGGTTGATGAAGTGTCCTCTGTGAAGGTAGATGTTCCAGTTGATAGAACAAAAGGTTAGTGTCACCACATCCTAATATCAATGAGAACAAAATAATTTGACAAAGAAAATAAAGGAAACAATTAGATTTTGTTATCTGTGTATGTTGTAGAGGATGAAGCTAATATGACCGAAGAATCGATGGATAGTAAACCGTTAGAGCTCGAAAAACCATTGTTACGAGTGCGTTCGTTTGCGAGACATCCCACCACGTGGAAAGACGGATCTGAGAAAGTGAAGGAATCGAGGGTAGAGAAAAAATTGCAAAAAGACAAGTCAGCAACGCCACTTAGCAACAGTTTTGTGGATCTCACGTTGGATACATCAGATGAAAACATCAGTGTCATCAATAGTTATGCGAATACTGGAACCGAATCCAAAATGTTACCACGTATGCAAGATAAATTAAAGGCGATATTGGTACCAGCAGGTACAAGTATAATCAAAGTGAAAGATGTTTCCAAATATTACAGAGTATTGAACCCTCGAGTAGCAGGTCCAAATGGTGCAGTGAAATTACAAAATGGACAAATGATCGCGCCAAAGCAAAATGTACTGACTATAGCTAAACAACCCACAGTACTATCATTAATAGGACAACCCGTCGATAAAACGCAAAACGCTCTTTTAAAACTTCAAGTAAGGCAGAACAGTGAAAGGAATGTACAAATTCAACCTAAAGACGTTTCGGCAGTTGTTCAACACGACCAAACTACCTAGCAACTACAAAGGAAGGATACATCTGTATCTGAACTCAAGTATTTGAAATGGAAACTCAACACGATTCGTTTAGATCATTGTTACACGATTAACATTCATTAACGACAGATGACCAATCGACTACATTAGGTAAACTTAATAATTTTCTACGGAAATTTTGTAACTTATCAACAGAAGAAACTGTACAAGTACAAGGATATGTTACATTTAATAAATTTTTTACGAATACCGGTGCATGATTTCCGTACGATGGATAATATATCTTAATTTATATATCAATAAACAACTTGTTATGTGCAAGACATATTAGTCAATATAGTTTTTGTTAGAAGGAATTCTGGCTCTGTGAGTTTTTCTACGATGTCGAAGTGATCGATGTGTTCGCGAAGCAACAGATACTGGACGTCATCCACCATCGTGACGAGTTTCTAGAATAAAAAGAAACACGAAAAATGTTTTCTTATGAAATGAATAGGTGCAGAAGATATTGCTAACGAATTACCTGAGCACACTTGCGTGATTCATCTATAAACTCTGGAGTATCACATTCTCCGTCAGTCACAATAACTTTCAACCCATTAATGGATTTGCTCTTTGAAATGTCCAGATTGGTGAAACTATATGCCGCAATTTCATTTCTGGAATAATACATTTTAATAATAATTTGAATGTAACATGGTTTGTCTCAAAAGTATTAATTAGACTGTGGATATCGTGCATTCGTAGAATGTATTTATATATTGTCTAAGTAAGACTTAGCACAGTAAAAATAGTTTCATACAAAGCAATGGGAATTTTATATTATGCAGGACCTAATAGGCCCTTTTGTAAAGTAAGCTAATTTTTATATGATTTCAGTTGAATTACTTCATGAAAATCTATATGTGAATGTACACTTGCAGTTTACTCATGAACACACAACTTTTGCAGGCTGGATAGCAACAGTGAACAAGCATTGCGATATCTACATACGTGACGTGTATTGTGGCATTAAAAGTAAAATCAGATTAATTTAGACTGTTGATTTCACAGGGAATTATTATCTCTTGAGATATTGTGTTTGGAGATTATTCCATTATACATACGTGCCTAACTATATTATCATGAAGATTAAAAGCTTTGGTCAAAAAGAGATTTTCATGTCAATAAGATATGCAATCTACGACTCGGACTTGATCCTGTTCTAGGTTTGAATATAAAAAAATTAAGGAAGATGAAATATATGTGTTAACATGTTCACAAAAGAAGACATCCAGAACTGTTAACAAAAAGGGGCAGAATCATTAGAAATAGTGGTGTGTAAATGTGTGTGTTTGTAATTAAAAACGTGTACTCGAAAAAGTATTACATGCAATTATAATTATCTCTAGATATACACTTATACATCATGATTCATTTGATACCCTAGATTATATTAAACCTTGATCTTTTGTTAATAAAAATTCGTATTTCAAGAATGAAGCTTTAAAAAAGTCAAAATGAAATTGAAATACTATAAAAGAGTATGGATAGATATATGTGCATCTATTCTTATAAAAGCATTTGTGTATTTCTCAGGTTGATTTTGATGATAACATTTGAAAGCCGTTTCTCACTTTTGAGATAAGCCATGTGGACGTAGCATTTATACAGAATTCACAGGATTAACAAGAAACTTACTTTGTAAGGTTTAAGTTGTCGTTGATAGTCGTATTGAGCAAAGGGTTGAGATCATAAATTCCTGCTATTAAGACAAGACCTTTTAACAGATTCATGTATCCTTGTTTCATCATCCTATCCAACCATGACTCATCGAACAAAAGACTCACTGCCAAATGTGCACCTGCACTGTGGCCGGCGACCCAAACGCAACTAGACATATCATTTGTTTAGAAACATTTCAATTCGCGTTTGAAAATTAGAGATCTACATACATTGTTATTTATTTATGGTTTCGAGAATTATTTTTTATTTAAATATTCGGTTGTGACGCACCTGGCTCCGTTATTTGAAGCTAATTTCAATATCTTCTCAACCGCCATTTTTATTTCTGATATTATGTCTCCGAGCCTGACTAAAATAAACAATTGTATCCATTCGTTATATTATTAACTGTAAAACAATAAGGAAGGGGGGAATATGGAATTACCATGAGGACATAAATCGTAGCCAACAGTTATAACTTTGATTCCTTGAGCGACGAAAACGGGTACTGCGAATGTTGCCACGTCTCTGCTACCTTCCTGCCAGTATCCACCGTGGATGTACACGAATATTGGAGCATCTGAAGTGAACAAGACGTATTAGAATGAAAATAAAACAATTAAACTGAAAGGAAGTGCGTTTACTTACCTTTGGGTAAATCGGTTCCATATACGTCGTATTTAGTGCAAGCTGAGTTCCCGTATGGAACATTCAGTTCGCAATTTACGGTACTACGCACCTTCTTTGTAACTGTAACAAATTGTTACCTTTAGAAATTAATTTAATATTGGAAGCAAATTTATATCGCCGACGTTAGTTTACCTATGTCGAAAATGGAAATTGTACTATTTTACAGCTATTAATCTTTAAAGAAATTTTCTTATGGTATGTTTTTCGAAAAGAGACACCTGGAACACATGTGTTAGTCATAACAGCTCTCCGTTTCACTCCTGTGTTGCGAATCTGAAGTAAAAGCAGTGGGGTGGGCAACTATTAGGACTATGGGCAAGTTTCAAATGTGTTATTTCGAAAAGCAGATCATAGACGCCGATTAAAATAATTAGAATAATTTTTATAATTAGGTGATATACAGTATTACATTCATCTTTAAATAAACATAATCAAATTTTAAATTTTATTCAATTTGATCAACTTTGTATAATGTTATGTATATTACAAAATCACTGTATATAATGCCGCTTAAGTAACATAGCAGTAACAAAAGATTTTTTGTTAGGGTACATTATGTTTAATCTGAAGGTGGTAAAAAGTTCCACCCACATAAAAATTGTTGAATAAAAACACATTTTAAATTTTTTTTTGTGCAAATTACCATAGTCTCACACTTGCTGTTTACCTGCTGTAGCGAATTTGTAGTAGTGTATCAATATCTCCTCAGGTCTGAATCTCTTGCTCCATCTGCTTGGCGTATATCTCACCTCGTGATCCTGCAAAGATATCCATAGATCATTTTTTAATTCCCCAAAATAGTGAATATTTCAATGAATGGAGTGGCTGTGCACACACCGAGATAGACATCTTCGATCGACAGTTGCCACAAACTTGAACAAGTACTGTAAAGCTTTAACGTGCGTGATTGCTGTTTTAGTTACTACACGCAACTGTTCACTTATCACTATCACTGCCACATCACGTGTCCGGTCAAAGTTGCAGTTCTTACGAAAATTCCGAACGCTTTGAAACGCTTTGAAACTTCGAAATATTAATGACAAGTCGACTAGGTATTCATTTACCTTAAATTGTCCCCGTTTTCCGTGGGTCCTGCAATTAAATTGCTTGACATTTTTCGAGTATTTCTCAGCTAGATCGAGCCACTGTTACATACCTTCGGCGCACGCGGGTGAGTAAGCTCGCGGAGGTCCTCGACACTCTGTTACGCAGCTAGCCATTTTTCTTTCGTATGGAAACGAGAGAACGTGGTAGTATTTACTTGTTTACCGGAAAATTACGGAGACTGAAACTGAAATTACGGAGAAATTTCACAGACTGAATTGGCGCATAAAGATCTGTCAATTCCTTTCGAGTACACGTAATATTGTTGCATACAAAGTGATTCGGACAAGTGTGTCACATCATTTACATATAGGAACTATATTTGATATATGAAAGAATGTTTGATCCCAAGCCTTGTATAGTTTCAAGAGTAACGTACAATGTAGTAATTAATTTCTTTTTCTGTTTTGTTTTTTTATCTATGTCACTGTGAGTTTCTTTATCGTAAGGGGTAAATTTTAATCTTGAGGTCGAAGAGAGAATTGAATTCTCAATAAAAAACTATACAGGGTATACCCATATAGGGTGAAAGACTAACAGTTACTGAGATATTTTCTATATAAATAACGTTTTCCAAAAACGACTCTTTTAATAGTTCGTTCAATACATACACACAAGTGATACACATCTTATGTTATGGTACATACATATTTTATTCAAAGTATTACATTATAACAAATGTCAAACGACTAATACAAACGACCACGTCTATGACCGAGGATTCTTCGTCATGAACTGTTGGGAGATGGCAGAGACAACTATAGTAATATCTCCGTAATTGTCATATCGTCGGGTCTGCCGAGTGACAGTTTTAGTAGAGGTGCTACATTCTTTGTAGTGTGCCGAATGTAGAAAAGAGTAGCGATTGAAAAAGAAGGAGGGACTGTAGTTCAACGCTTCGACTCTTTGCTCTTTTTTTTTTCCGTTCGCCGACCTCTTCCGCGCCCGAAACTTTAATCGCTTATTACACAAGTAAATATGACCGTAACTATATCGTGTTTGGTGTCATTTTAATTAGAAAACCGAGACGAATACGATGGTAAAAGTTTCATGAAAAAAATAAAAAAATTAGAAAAGTTCAAAATGTTTAGATTCTTCAAATTACTGTCTTCAAAATGAACGAATAAAACGTTATTAATGATTCAATTTATCTTTAGATATGTCGTAATAGATATTTTAAGATTTAGAGGTATGTGAAAATGTTGAAGTACTTTATTTAAAATAGCGTCAGTTTCCACTCCAGTAACCAACCATTCCATTTTAAATAATCATAATAACATAATGTTAGTTTACAATTTCCAATTATTTCATTATTTGAGCTTTATATGAAATTCAAATAATTTTTCATTTTATCTTTCATTTGATCAAATAATTCGTACTCTCCAAAATTCTATTTAATTCGTGTACTAAAGAACAATTTTAATAAACTTTAATCAGTTTCTAAACTTTAATCATTAAACTATAAAAATTAGCATATCTAAATTTAATAATTAATTTATCTACTTCAATAATCTCTTCTTCAGGTGAAATTATTTGTTATTTTATTTGAACAATGTAATTAAAAAAAAATTATTCAAATGAAATATTAGTTCATTTAAACGTCAAATGAAAATTAATTTTTTATGTTATTTGTAAAATACAAATAATCAAATATTTAAAATAATCCATTATTTCAAATGATTATTTGATATCTCATTTGAAATGAAACGAGCCCAACTATGGACAGAAATGACCCGATGCAAATGTGTTGATAGATTTTTTGTTGATATACAATTTGAACAATTTCTTCATCGTGTGTAACATCGTTTTTTACTTACAGTTAATTTGCTATTGATTGACTCTCATCGCTAGTTAACAATTTCTACTGAATTATTCGCTAGAGATACAAATGTTATTCATTATGTGTGACCTCGTCAATGTTTATTAAAATCTAAGATAATATAACTTATCATAACGAAAAAATTCTATAAATATACCACATTAAATC
>JAQQRP010000310.1:0-12219 GCA_028454245.1 Halictus quadricinctus
CATTCTTTCTGGGATAAAGTCATCTTTTCGGATGAGTCTAAATTTGACATCTTTGCCTCAGATGGTCGAAATTATGTTTGGAGAAAACCAAATACGGAATTGGAAATTAAAAATTTACACCAAACAGTGAAACACGGAGGTGGATCGGTTACGGTGTGGGGGTGCATGGCAGCAAGTGGCACCGGAAATTTGGTATTCATTGATGGAATATTCGATAAATATAAGTATTTAAATATTTTAAAGAACAACCTTAAAGAAAGTGCGCGCAAATTAAGATTATTGGAAGACTTCCACTTCCAATAAGATAACAATCCCAAACATACTGCAGGAATTGTGAAAGAATGGATCATATATAATACCACATATGTTAACTACTCCACCGCAAAGTCCAGACATAAATCCAATTGAAAATTGATGAGCTGAAATCGGAAAAAGATTAAATAAATATCAAACAACTTCAAAGGAGGTATTGAAACAAATAATCATAGAAGTATGGAATTCCATTGAGTGTACTTTTACAAAATCATTGGTTTATAGTATGGAACATCGATTGAGACACATCGTTACTCCTAAAGGTGGTCCAACAAAATATTAACATTAAATAATGTAATAATATATGTAGCGTTCGAATACTTTCGTGAGTCACTTATTATGCGTGTTTCTAATAAATATATCATAACTTCTGCCTACGTTGTTGAATCCTTTTCAAATTTTACTGACATAATCTTGAGACTTCCCCCTTACCATAGATACCAAATTGTTCTATACTAGTTTAGTACATCTTATTTTATTCATTAAAATTTGTAAACGTAAGCGTTCGAATACTTTCGTGAGCCACTGTACATGTACAATGAAGTCATTGCGTTAATAAACGTACGTTATCTCTATTGCAAAGGAAGACATTGATGGGCCCATATAGAGTAATGCACAGCACTCGTTGGACTTTCTATGCGGCGTAATGGTGCTCCACCGTCCCACGTTGTCAATTAACCAGATTCCCATTCGTCGGCGATTCCCCATCCAAATTTCATAGCGCGCCTGGCATGTTAACGCTCGTAAAAGTCCTAGTCACCGCGATTCCTGGAACCCAGAACCGTATGCCGAGCCGTTCCGCGACAGTAAAGCGAGGCTGGGGATGATTTACATCGACAAATTTATTCCGGTGTAGACAAAAGCAGCGAAGCCTGCCCTATAATTCGTTAAGATGCACTAAACGGAGCCCGATTAGATCGCCCAGTGTGCGAACAGCGTTCGTCAAGGTAACGATGCATCGGACGTAGCATCGCTGAACGATCGGATACCACGTTTGGGATGTCGTTACACGGTTATGCGTACATATGGATGCGCGCGTCTGCTTGCCGCGAATATGATGTAGGATGCGTTCACCGTACCCGAATGTAAAAGTATACATACGTATTCTGCCTCCTCTAAGGACGCGCCTACTCTCGAACGCAGGGACATTAATCGGCCCCGTGCTGTCCCGTGTTGGCTACGAAAGGGAAAGGGCAACGGGGAATGGCATTAGAATGTCATCCATACGATTCGAATGGAAAGCCATCGCTACGGGACGTTTCGGTAATTTATGGAAAACTTTGTCTTAATGCATATCATTAGACCGAGCGTCTCTGTACGCGCTCGCGGCGTTTGTGTTTGTGAAATACGAGGCAACGAGGACTTATGTTAGCGTGGTGAACTTGAAAGGAACACCGAGAAAATGAATAAGGGGTCATCACAAGATGTGTATAAGATATCAATGTAATTCTTTTCATTTTTTATTTGTTGGTATATCGTCGAACGTACATTTTCATTTAATTTCTGATTCCGATGAATCGCTTGGAAAATTCTTATTTTGCATAACGGTCCGCTCTTATGTTGCAAGTCTAAAGACAGTGCTTTTACGTATGTTCTTCCAAAGAACAGTATTGAAAATATTATAAATGCCATATCATTTCAAAGTTGCCGTTCGAAATCAACCATTGTTTTCGCACCGAGCTAATATTCTTATCACCAAGCACTCGGTGGACACAATAAATCTTTGTCTTGATACAGGCATTAACAGATGCGAATTTCTAAAAAAAGACTCGCCGTTTGCCTATAATATTGAGCTGCTCGTAGCTGCGAAACCTCGGAATAACGGATGACGCGTGCAAGAGAGAGAGAGAGAGAGAGAGACAAGCTGCCCACACGAAATTCTTCCGCTTTTTCATCGTCGTAGCACGTTTCCGTCGTGACCGGCCCGTAGAAAAGCGATTGTTAATGTACTCGATGCAACGTGCATTGTTAGCGGCGATTTCGTCGCGCCATTATTATCTTCGGAAAGGCAGGACACGCGTAGCTGATAAGCTGATTGCGCAAGCACTCGCCCCTTTCGACTTCGATACTTTGATATCGCGCAATTTGTCACATCGACCAGTTTTCCAGCTCAATCCGGCCCCGTGTGGTTCGCCGAATGGGTGTGGCGTTGAAGTTCCACGGAAAATCGGGTCCGACTATTTTCACCGGTTCTGGAAAAATCGAACGATTCGCGCTAATGGAGTCTCGTGTACGTAAGCTCCGCTCGGTATTATTACCTGCATCGGAGCTCTGTTAGGGTCATTCGTTTGGGATTGTAGAGACATATTTATCTCTTATCGCGCAGATACCGCGCGCGAAAGAAACCCAAGGAACATGTATCAATCTTTTTATTTTAAGTGCAACGACTGCGAGTGACCGGATTGTGTTTACTTTGCTCGATAGTACGTGGCATATATCGTGGCCGAGACTTGTTGAAACAACCGTTTATACGAATGATTATTCAAATACGGTTTTTATCGTGCCTGCTATCTGCATGGCACGGCGGCATCAGTTAATATTATTTCTGTAATAATTTATGTTGCCCAGATAACCGACTCGTGTGTTTGTTCTTTCGCTCGATATTTTATGCGTTGTCTCGAGAAATTCAAATTCCACTGGAAATAAACTAAAGGATTAATAACATGCTAAGTGCGTGGAAATTTTATTATTGCGAGCCTTTGTAACGGATAATAAAATAATTAACGACTACTCAGAATAATTCATGAGTGCTCTCGGATTCGGAGAATCAATTTATACGTCTCTTAGGATGAAGGTTCCTTCCTATTTGCGTTGCAAGGTCTATGTCGTTAAAATACGAAATTATAAACGTATGTATAAGCTACGTATGTTAATGTTAAATATTGAATATTGTGGAGTACAGATTAAGCGAACACGGTATGGTGGTTCTCTTTCAAGTCACGTGGAATGCGAGAAACATCTTTTTACCTGGTTTTTAGTGCGACCTCTTCGCTGACTTTCGAAAATATATTTCCCGGTTGCGTGGGCCCGAAATGGTGCTCACGGGTTTCCCAGACACAATACAGACGAGTCGAGAGTACCGTAGCTTTTCGAACACCGATGGGACACTTTAAAACCCGTGCCCAGACCCTTAGGACCCATCTTAGTTAGAGGCTATTGGCGTCGGTTCCGAATGGGATGTGTACCTCACCTGCTTTCGTGAAGTCTGAAGGAAAAGAATACACGGGTACGCGCACACATACCCGTACGTATACACACGGACTTCGCCTCCACGTTACGGGGGACCTCGAAAACGCGCTTGTACCTCCTCACGGAAAAAAATGTTAATTTTCTTACGAGTCATTGACTCGCCCGTTTCGACGCTCGGCCTCCTCATGACGATGCGTTCTGGAAACAGAGAACGTTAGTCGATAGTCATCTCTCTGTAATTGTTACGTGCTAGCTTTATTAATGGAATCTGTTACGATCGAGCCCTCGCGGAACACTTTCTTCTTAATTATTTCTGAAAAAAGATTCGGTAGATCCCAACGAGTTATGTCGAGTGAAAACTTGCTCTTAAAATTCTCAAGATTAATCTTACTTATTGTGTATTATTTGTCCTACAATGTTCGAAATTGGTTTTCTCGTTAGCTTCGCGAGAAATTGCTTATTACCAGTTGCGAAAATGGCAAAAGAGATATTGCGAGAAAATTGCGATCTGCCCTCTTCGATTGTTTAGTAAATATTAGAGTCGTCGTCGAACCAAGGATATCGGTTTCCAAGGATATTATTAAGGTTTTTGTCGGCATTGTTATTAGAAACTCTGATTGCCGCGAAAGGACACGCGATTACTGTAATATTTAACTGTCGCTTCGGCATTGTTTCCCCGCGAGTTACGAAATTCGCGCGTTAATGAGAACCATAGTTTAGTCTAATGACTGTGGTTGATAGTGCAATTATTAGCAATCACTCGTCGCCGAGGAAGAATTATCTGCGGTGGAAAAAATCGAAACGTCCATCGGCGACGGAGGGAAAATTATTCTGAAAATAATTTTGCAAAACGTACTTCTCTTTAGACTACACGGATTCGTATACTTTTGGATGGCTCCCAATGTCCTTCAGAAAGAGGATAAAATAAAAAAAAAACTGATGCAATTTCGTTCCCTCCTATAAATTTGATAAAATAACCGTCAAATGTTAACAGGTTAAAAGGTTTTTACGAAATCTTCTCTGAATTCCAAAAGCATGTCCATGAAGTTGTAATAAAACAATTTGGCATGTTCGAACAAGGAAGCATGCAAAGCGGTAATCAGAAGAAAGGAGAGCGAGGAGTCTTTAAATTACAAGAGCACAATAAAAGCGAGGCGAGCCGTGAGCCTAAGGAAAAGGAAAGTATGCCTCAAAATCGTGCCGAATCATAGCCCATTAAATTTCGCAATCGCCGTACTTTCACGGACCTCGCATCGTACAGCGGTCCTGAATCGAGATTCAGCAGTTCAGTATTAATATTAGTAACTTTTCCAAAAGTTCAAAAGGAGTATCGTCGCAGATGTCTAAAAAGGTTTGACTAGGAATATGCAGAAGTAATCGGATCATTTAATATTTCCGATTTTATTCTTCGATCGCAATTCAATGTTCTTTACAACATTAATTCAGTCTAATTCGCGTTAATGTCCTAATAAATCTGTTGAAAACGTTATGGGCCACTATTTCATGGACTCGTTTGATTCCCGAGGACTATCTCGCGGAAAAGAGAGGTGCAAACGAATCGTCGGTCGAGGGAATAATCGTCTTTGTCTATAATAGTCGATAGATAGCTCGGTTGCACATCTCGGGAGATGCTGGAAGGTCCAGAAGTCGAGGGAAAGGCAAGAGTGACGTCACCGGCAGGAATGAGGTTAAACCGACGCTAAAGTCGCGCTCGAACCGGCGAGTATAGCGTTCGACGTGCCGCAGGATGCACGATCCTGCGAGGACTATACACAGTGTCCCGGGGCTGAGATTTCCCGCGAGTCGAGACCCAGCCACGAGGATCATAGATCCGCGATTGCATCACGAGCATCCACGATCCTCGAACTATCTTCTGCCCTGATCTGTGCTGCACAATTCGATGCACGGTTTCTTCACGTTTCTTCCTGGTTTTCGAATCTGGCGCCGTTGGAATGCAGTTATTGAACCGAGCTGCAGGTCTATAGGTTGTTCGCTATATAACGTTTCATTAGGCTGGGGATTTATGCGATTTGTAATATACATGGAAACGTTTGCATCGAACTAGGCCCGGAGACGTTTCTATTTCATCTCGACCACAGATATTCTGCCAGTGTTTAATTTTCGGAGAATGTAAATTAAATGCCTATGAATTGTATAAATTTCATTCAAAATTAGCAGTACGTGCAGATTCTAATTTCTAGTTTAATTTCCTGTATTTTCATGTAGACTTTTATAAAAATTTATAGATTTATAAAAATTTTGATTGTGCTACACTTTATTTGGTACAGTTTACTACAAGTGCATAAATTTTTCCAATCTATTTATTGAGGTTTGCCTCTATAATAATTCGGATACTGTTATATTGTTTTTCAACATCATTCTCAATGACTTACACATTTTTCGTCGAGTCATTGAACAACGTAGTATTTATCATAACATCTAAGAGTACAAATGTGTACATTATGTTCGCCTTGAAGTGTAAACGATCATTATCTCGCAAAGCATTGCAGATACGAGACGGTGTTTGAATAGACACGATTAAAGGTTGGATTCACTTTAAACAGTGTTTTCGCAGAAGTTTAACGAATCGGAGGAGTTCGGTTTATAAATGATTATTATGAAACGTAAAAAGTAGACGAGCATCGGGATACGCCGCCGTTAAGTAACAAGAATCTTCGCGCCTTTGAGTGCGGGCCGTGAAATGGTAAACGTCACTCATACGTGACAGCGGTCCCTCAAGAGAAATCGAAATTCTGAGAAATGAGACTCGTGAGAAATGACGCTGCTGGCGAACCACGTTGGCACGACTGCTGAACCGGCTATCGTAAAAATTTCACATGACCGAAGCAGTTAATTGATTCAATGAAATGAACACTGAGAAGCTGAGGCTTACCACGATGATTACTAACCCATGGATCTTCAAGCAATTTATAACTCGCGTAAATCGTTAACGAACAGCGAAAGTGAAAGTTCCATCACCATCTCTGGTCATTTTTCACCTCCAACAATGAGAAATTACATTCTACTTAATTTGAGCAAGTTCAAATCTATCTGTATAGATTATTCTACCGGATCCCGGTAAATCTAGCGTTGATAGAACGTTACAAATATGAAACAAAGTCAAAATAAAAATAAATTGAGTGCGAAAGAAGCAAAGAAACGTGTTTGAATCGTTCGAGCCATCGCTACCGTCAGACACGGAATAATCACCGTTTCACAAGCGGAGGGTTCAACGATTGATCTTTAAGTAATAATCGGTGAAATACGCCGGCTGGGTATTTTTAAAGAGGTAAAAAGGTCGAGTGTTCTTCGGTGCATAATTTTCCTGTCGCCGGGTGACGACGTAATGTGCGGTTGCGGAGGAAGGCCGAACGTTTTTCTTCGAATGTTTTCTGGCCTCGCGTGCAGGATCGCCGCAAGAACCGATGTCTTCGTCTTGGTTCGCGTTCGAGAGGAGTTGGTGGTACGTTCCAGCATCGTCGCAGATAAGACCTGCTTTATTAGTTGCCACTTACACCTGGTAGAACTCACGAACCACTGTTGGACAACGCTCTTATCTCTTATCACGGACGTTGGCCGCCACGTTCACCCGTACACGAAGTTGTATTCCTACTGTCAGCATCTAAATGTTAATCTTCAGTCGGAGCCCAGAACAAACACGCGATACGCCCAACGCAAAAAACGTAGTACATACTGCTCGTGAAATCTAAATTCCTCGACGATATCGAAATATTGAGAAACTCGCGAAGAAAATGGACGCTTCTGATCAGTATGTATACAGCAGTGCATAACTTTATTTAGATAGTTGTTCATTAACTTTTAGATTCAAATGAAGGTTCATTTTATCACGTGTTTGCTAATAGAAAATAAACGAGAAAGCATTAAATGTGTACCTGAGTGTCCGGTCGCACAAAGGGTTGATTACCAAGAATGCTTGCAGAATACAGTATAGTGTTCCTTCTCGAGAATTTCTCGAGAAATTTTATAATTGATTATTTCTCATTTCTCGAGAAAAATCCCAGTATTTATCGAGAAATTTAAATTTAGGAAAATTCTTATAAATTTATTCTTAAATTCATTTATTTTATAAAATATAAATTCTTAAATTCTCTTAAATTCTCTTAAATGAATTTCTTGTTGTTATTAAAGAAGAAATGTCTAAAAGAAGACACAAGATTGTTGTATCCCTTGTAAAATATCTGCATAGTCCAGAATCTCTGCAAAAAGATTCAGAAGATACATTTTTTTATTTAACATCCAAAGCAGATATGTACAAAATGGCAAAACAAATTCTAAGCAGACTTTTTGGAAAATATAACAATGATTCTTATGAAAATAGTGAAACACTTTCAGATTCTCAGAATGAAGAACTATCACAAATTCAAGAATTTAGTGTCAAGAGTTTAGCGGCAGAAGAAAATAAATTCCGGACTCTAACAAAGGAATCCCGAATTTTTGAGTCCACTGGAAAAAGGACACCCAATCTTCAGCAACTTTTGGATGTTCCGTATACGATAAAGCCAACACCCACACAAAATGAAAGAAATTTTTCTACGGCTACAGATTTTGTTACAAAAAAAAAAGAAGTAGATTGTCTGATTCTACATTAGACGCATTATGCTTCTTAAGAAGTCATTTCAGAAGAAAAGCGTAATGTTTCACTTTATAAAAGTTTCCCAATATTTTTTTATTTTATTAAAAAATTCTCGAGAATTATCGGGAAATATAGTCTTATTTCTCGTTTCTCGAGAAATGAAAATTGTTGAGAAATCAGGAACGCTAATACAGTGCCAGGCACCTAATGCTGATCCTCAAGGTGCAGGGAACCGCTAAGTGCAGCTGAGGTTCGCGACGCATATCCTTTGAAATGCCGGCGAGCCGATCGTGCGCGAAAGGCGAGGTTTAAAGGGGGCGCTAAAAAATGGCATAATTCCAGGTCGCGGCGTCCGAATCCTGGGGAACCTTTGAACCCCAGGCTGGTCTCGCAGAGCCCGGCTATCTCCGGGCAGGATCCGTGGAACCCTTTGTCTTAGCCAGAGCACGAGTTCGAGCGTATAATATGCGGTCAGCCTCCGGAGAGGGCTCTCGGGTCCGCTGGGTATCCATCTAACCGGTACACACTCGAGGTACTCGCCGTGTACCCGGGTACATACCGACACGAGTTTCTCAGGGGGGCTCCTCTCTCTATCTGCGAAGGATCTCTCCGGTGGTACGAGACGGAGCTCGTGCTGACCTCGGGGGCTAAAGATTACGAGGGCTCGCTACGACTAGAATTCAACCTCTCCGGACCAAGACGTATAGTCGCATGCACGGCGTATATACCCTCCGCCGAGGCAGTATATCCAGCCTTCGAGCACGTAGTTAAGCGTCCAAGTCCGGTTGCAGAGGAATCTTATGACCGCGTATTTTTCCGCAGATGCTCGGCGCCATTAGACCGGATGCCGAGGGAAAGGAGCCATTATTCGACGACCTGACGCTTCTCATTTTTTACATCGGCCGATCGCGCCGTTCTACACCGGTAATTGAAAAACCTATTCCTATCCAACATTCAGGTTACGTCGGATCCTGCAGCCTTCGCAAGTGGTCCTCTCACATAATTCTACTAGTCGAGTTCGCTTAAACAGTTCTTTATCAATGTTTGTATACGCCGGTTGCGGAAGGAACACTTTCTTTACTTACAAATGAATTATTGCAGTTCTATTAGAGACTCCAACTAACCCGAACTCGCAACTTTCCAATTCTCTCTCAAAAAATCGTATAGGGATAACAAGCATTCGAAAGAATTAAAACAGGGATTCAAGGAGTTCTTCGAGTATTCACACGAACCATAATAGCCTTCCTGAAACGAGGCTTCGCGTTCGCAGAATACCCCCCGACCTTGTTCGATCAGGTTTTCCCTTTTTTCTGCCTGTACACGCGATTTCGTGAACGCAATTACACGTATCTCAGTATTTCTTACGGTGGATCGAATCGATTGGTCTTTCGAGAGCCTTCGAATCGATCGCGAAAATGTGTTTTCTCTTTTTTATTTCTTGTGGCCCAATCTGAAACTTGGTGATCGACCGGCTTCGAGCTTGTTAATAGCTAAACTGTGAAATTAAAATCCAAATTGAATTGAAAGTAGTTGAAAATGTTGAATTTTGAAGAATCGAGTTTCGGTGAGAAAAAGTCAGTTTCCAGACCACAGTGCGTGGGTCGCACGAAATGAAAGGCGTAGAGCGGTCGATGGGTAGGCCGAGAGCTGCCTTCTGTATCGAGCTAGGATTACGAATCGTTCATTGGCTGGTAATTACGCCGATTATACGTCAGTTTTTCTGATTGCGAGCCCACGAGCCTACGTGCCGCTCGGACCTTACGCAAATGAGCCGCGCGCCAAGCGTCGAAGGATAGCGAATAAGCGCTAGTCTAACCGGTGCTCGATCATCCGATAATCGATCTTGCGTGTCGCCGGCTATCGCCGTTGGTGCACGATGTCCTGTGTACGTGTTTGTACCGAAGCTTTTATTAGACGTTACGCGAGGTCTCCGAGCGACGTAATCGATGGCAACGATCTCGTTCCTCTTTCGGGACACCCTCTTGAGCCGCTCGCCTATTACACCGACTGTTTGCTAATCAATATAATAGACTCCCGAGACCCGGGGAAGCGTTTGATGGACTCGGTACACGGCTCCAGTTCGGTTTTACAGCCGCGGTTTTATCGTCGCTGGCCTGGAGCCTTCGTTGGCACTTTCACTCGCTTTTGCTTTGTTTCAGCTGCACCGTGCATACATTATGTGTATGCACCGCACTTGTTGGCGGCTTCGATACCGCCGATACCTTCGCCTTTGTCGACGAAATTGGGGTTGGTCGAATTATCGAAACGTGAACTGTAATTTCTTCGTTGCACAAGCCAACGCGTGCGTAATACCGAGTGGCGTGTACGAACGTTGATAGCGGGGCTGTCGAACGTGAAGTGTATCCACTGTACTTTGTAAAATTCGTGGTGTGTATCTTTTTTACCTGTTACTGTTCTTACGCCATCTTTATTGCAGGATATTTGAAAGTGCTGGTAATGATGGGGCGGGAATTCGTTTCGGACATTAATTAACCTGTTGCAACCCGGTTTGTGACCTGTGTCTGTCTGAAAATATAAATACTGTAACAGATTACATTCTATTTGAACGTTAAAGCCGTTATTAGGCTTCGGATTTCCGTGCATTTATCTCAGAAACGTGTTGGTGAAGAATCCAAAGCTATCTTTACATTATTTCGAACGTATTCACATTAGTAACAAATATATCTTCATGTTAATTCTATTTCTTGCGGTTGACTCAGGCTGGTCATTATTCTTGGATAATCTTTAAAAGTCGTAGAGACATGAAGATTTGTTGCAACACTGAAGTAGTCTTTATGGACAAATCTTAAGAAACCGAGTGTCGGCTGTATTAAGCTCAATTAAACATTGCGCCGACTTTGAAAAATAGTTTTGATCCACTCTAAATCCAATAGTATCAAAGAAAAGGTCCGTCCCGTTTCCCAATGAAATTGGAAGCAAAAAGAAAGAATTTCGATACAACGAGGCGCAAGTTGAATTATACGGAACGTAGCGGCAATTACTTCGACGACCCTATGCGTTCCCCGAAGCGGAATATTTCAATTGACTCGACCATCGTCAGGAAATTGCGTTGGTATTTCGATTCGCGGTTGTCTAATCAGTATCCGAGTGTGTTACGGTCGCGCGTCGCATTCCGCGGCAAATATTCGGCGCATGGGCGCCCCATTAACGCAAATACGTTCCTGCGAAACCAGTTTGCGTCCCGACGGTGTAAAACCCGACGATTGATCGGTGCAGGGCCGCGAAACAGTCGCTTACACCGGCACGCGCGCTGCTTCGAGAACCGGAGTACTCTCCCTAGGAACACGGTTATCCGTCCCACAGCTGGAACACAACTCGACAAACGAGTATTCGAACCCCGACGACCGTATCCGCGCCAATTTTTACCTCTCTTCGGTTTCGCATTCGATCACTGTACGCTGCGGTTTTATTTAACCTGGAGTGGGGTGAAACCGACTCAGAAATTGTAAAGTTTACTTTAAACTGATGTATTTTCTATCTATTCCACTAAAACCTAATAATCTTAGTGTTCTTATTTAGCGCGTGGTTTATTCTTTAAGTTGCATTAATTCGGATTAAAAATGTCTTCTGAAACTTATGATTTTCTTCATAAATTCAAAACAGTGCTGCTAGGGCGGACTTCCCCGGAAGTGGGGCAAAACTGCACCTACCTGTTTAAAAATTATTGAATCGTTATGATTGAATGATTGAATTATTATTATTATTATTATTTTTTAGTATTTTATAATGCTTACTATAAACAGTCATTCGGCCAGCTTTAATTTCTGCCAATGCTTCAGCCAACATTTCCTTTGTATAGTGCGGTGTTGTATAGTGCATCGTGAGGTTGCAAAAGTATTATCAGTCTAAAAAATTCAAAATTAAATGCCTACCAAGAAGGGAATTTAACACTAGAACTACCAAGCAGTAAATGCTACTGGCATACATTGCCTTATAATAACAACACACTTGCATTTGTTTAGATTTCTTACCAGTTTTGTTTAAATATCTACTTCGATAGAGAAGTTTATTAAAAAATTTTCTCATGAAAACATATTTATAATTTCATTATTTCTATAAGAAAAAATTAGGAGCAAGTCATTTTGACCCCTCCGGTAGTTCTA
>JAQQRP010000311.1:0-12219 GCA_028454245.1 Halictus quadricinctus
CCGCCTCGGCAGAGGAAGCGTGTCTCTTCTGCGGAGTTGCTTTCGATTCAGGCAGCTGGGCAAAGAATTCTTTTTCCTCTCTCGGCAAACTATGCAGGTCTTTGGAAATACTCCGCCCGCATGAACGACGGGCGTGTACACACTAGGAAGTGAACGAGAGAAAACCGTGCACGGGAAGATCAATACCAGGCGTGGCGTGTTCGCGAGTTGGCACTCGTGAAAATCGAGTGTGTTCCGATAGCAACGCGCCCGGGGAAGGGGGGAGAGGGGGTGGATGGGAAAAAATAGCATAGCCAGGGAGGGGGGAGGGGGAACAAACCAGAAAAACGAAAAGAAAACCGGAACAAAGGGGACAAAGAGAGCCAGAGAACAAAAAGTAGAAGAGAGAAAAAAGGAAAACGGACCGGTGACCGACGTGAGGAAGATCTCTTCGGTGGTGACCGGCTCGCCGGATCCTTCCTCGCAGTCCTCGTCATCCTCGCAGGACGGACGTTCCTGGATGTTCTCCTTGCGATGTACCGGGATGAGGGTCGTCGGCGACCTCGTCGAGGCGACGTACACCGGCGTAATTATGTCGTCTGCGAACAGAAGAAGAGGAACAGGCCCCGTGATTATTGGAATCGCTCTGAACAGAGTCACGCGACGCTCTCGCATAATTCCCGTATGATTGCGCCGCGGTTTCCGGCGTTTGCGTCATCGTTGTAACGCGAAACGAAAATGTGGTTATTGCCCAGGAATGGTGGATCAGCAGAGAGGGACAGGGGAAAAGGGGTACCAGACGATAATGGAGATAGAATGCACGTTTGATTGGAACGTTTTGTTCTGGCCGCGATACCTCCTGTCAGTTTCGTTTCCCTTTGAACTCAATTCCCGTTGGCAATTCCTGTTGATTTTCGTTTTTGTTGGGCTCGTTTCTCGCTTCGCCATTCGTCATGTTCGAAACTCCTTCTTTGGCCAGCGACGATTTAAACCCGGCTGATTTCGCATTGTGTAATGGCGATGGCCGGCCATCGGTGTCGTTCCGGGCACCGAAACGCTTCGTTATCGGATGTTGTAATCTGATTTTTCCCTATCGGTCCTCGGCCCGTTCGCTCGCGACACGGTTAATAACGCGATACGAGCGTGCAATAATTAAACCTGCCCGCGAACAAATGCTCTACGCGTATGAAAAGACTCGTTTCCCAGGCCACCCCTGTCGCTCCGGCTGCTTTATATTCCGTTCTGCGTGTGTCCTTGTCGCCGTTAGGATATCCGAACCATGCAGCTTTTTAATTGCTCTGGAACTCGGTTAAAAGGAGGAGACGTTTCTTTTTCAATTCTCGTGTATGTTAAAATGAATGTCGAGCTGTTTGTCGTTGGTAATAGCGCGCCGGGTAAACGATCCCTTTTTAGTTTCGTAATTAAATATAGAACACCGCCGCGAGAAATAATTGCTAGATTGAATGTCCTCAAATTTAGCCAAACGATGAAAATGAAGGTCGCTTTTCGTGTGCAACGGATCGATAGTCTAATTACTATTGAAGATCAATTTTTTCCTAATTATCTGAATCATAAAAGCGTGCCGTCAAAATGGCCATCGAGTTTTCACCGTGTTACATAAGATCCATCGTATTTGTCCACGAATACACGTATCGGAGCCTTGGTTTGTTCCAAGTTTAGATAAAGCGTGATACTACCGTGAACGTGCGACTATGCCGCCTTAAATAATTCTAACCTTTCAGCTCTGTCGCTCCGCTCACCGATCGCGAATAAAATTTAATTTATCTTGGGACGCAAACAAACGAACACGGTGTATCGTTCAATCTGACTCCTGAATATTTTACGTCGCTTTTCACATGTTGTATCATTATCTGCCCCGTGTCTCAATGAAACATTAATTCATTTCAGCGAATATCTCGCACATTGAATTTGCAGAGTATCAACTGAAACACGTTGTGGCGGATGAAATATTTAAACGTTACAAATGTTGCCTCGACAGGAGCAAGGATTCGTGAAACATTGCTGTAATAATATTTCCAGGACGAACTAAAACGTTCATTTAGCAATGTTCACGTTTGCTGAATGCTCAGATGCGATGCACGCATAATTTTGTGGGAATAATTGTTGTTGCGCAATTTTTCGAGTGCATAATATATTTTTTTTTTAATGCTTGTCACTGAGTGTTCTTCAGCTTCAACTTACAGTTCTACGAAAATATCCATGAACATAACAAATACGAATAATTATTGTCGTTGCGATTTGTGCAGTGTTTAATATTTTTTAACGTCGACAGATATGTGATATGTGATTTTATCGAGCTCGCAACTCTATGGAATATTGAGGATATGAATGAACATGAAAAATGCAACAGTGCAAGGCGAAAAAGTAGAAATAACAATCTGTCAATGTTCTTGTACACGGAACAACACGCTGGGCCGCGATCATTACACAAATACTGTTTCCCTTGGCCAACTCATGCGTGATTTCGGACAATTAAACTCGCTATCTTAACAGTCTCGCGACTGTGGTTTATTGCAAAGCGACGAATAGCTATGGTCGCCCTTATCCGCTCGGAGTAAAACACTTTCCCGTGCGAATCTTAACGATTCTGTGTGTAAATCTCTTCGCACGCGACAAAATAATGCTGCTAAAGGTAATTACGCCTGGAAGCGTTTGTAAAATCTAATTCTTCGCAGCTGAACTCTCGAGATAATCGAATTGATAGCTGCGGCGAGTGAATGCGCTTTACGATCGTAAAGTGCGTTTCAAAACCGTGCGATATTTCCGCAAAAATGGACAAAACCGACTGAGAATAAAAATTAGATCATGTCACGCGAACAAAATCCAAACAAAACCATTTATTTCGGAACATTAATTTTTGCTACACTCGCATGTTTATTTCTGTTGAAATCGTAAAATGTATCTTCGAATAATTTAACATTATGAACAACAAAATATATAGAAGGACGGATTTTAGAAAGACTTAGTACAAATTAAATTGTTTATTCAAAAATGAGATCGCTGGGACATTTCTAATTTTTAGAAGAAATTTCCAACAATAATGATGTATATAACGCGTGAAGATTTAACAAAATATTTATGTTTTGCAACGCTCTCCAATAATTGCTCGGCAGTCATTGCAGCAAAGCGAAAAGTTGATTTCCGTTCGGCAGTTTGTTAAAAATGAGTGCTAAATATGTATATCGGCAGTGCTGTTGCATTCTTGAAGCCGATTTAAAAAACTGCATAAACATCCGTAGTTTGTTGTTTACGCGTTGCCGCGATAGTTTCAAGCGGGATCGATGTATTTTCATCATCCGTGTGGCGCGAGACGGAAATAACCGTTCGCAGAGCGACGATGACGCTTTCTGTGGGCGGCAACCATGCGCCCGGTTTATTAAAGTGATCGCATTAATTCAGTTTTTAGTCAGCCGGAGAAGATTTTCGAACCGGCTGTCAGATTATGCGAGGAGGTCGAGAGAAAGGAGGGAACCGTCGGTCCAGGGATCCTAAATATGCAAATGAATCGAAGATACAACCGGGCAAGCATGAAGACGAAAAGGTGGCATGCCATGCGTTATGCGAGCCCGATCATGCGTGTGTGTGCCCGGCCATGTGGATTTCCTTCCCTGTGCCCTGTCGCCCCGTGCCATTTTGTGATTATTGATTAGGGTACGAGATTGTCTTTTACACGAGAAAATTTGAACGGACATTTTTGATTAATTTGGCTCTTCAATGATTTGCGGCCGATTTTATTTGCTGCGAATAAATTGGCAAGAAAATTTGCATCGTTGTGATATAAACAATTAATATTTGCAACGGGATATCGGAGGGAATGCATTTAGATAAGTACATGATAAATGAACATGAGGAATGAGGATTGTGATAAATGATTGTTCGTTTTGCGTGGTTAGGGATTTCTATTATCTGTGGATGGTACATGAGGTTGATTAGGAGAAACTAGCTTCTGAAATGTTAATTTGGTAACCTAAAATTCTTTTGTTAATGTTAAAACAATTTTAATATTAAGTAATTCTTTCTGCTACTTTGCGACTTTTTATAGGGTCAAATCAAACCTCACACATTGATGTGAAAGATTCTAGTTCCCTCTGAAGCTTAAAAATTCTAATAATGAATTGTTGTAATTAAGAATTTTTAAAGGTATCATTCATATTGTGCACCATATAACCGATTTAACTTGCATACAGATAAAAATTTTTTATGAGATATAATTGATATTTTCTGTTTATTTGTTTATTGTTCAAACAACAGTCCTAAACGATAATTTGTAGATAATAATTTCGTATTCAATGTTTGCAATGTAAACCAGAGTTTTGGATCACGAGAGGAAGTAGCTCCACCTCTTTTTACTCATTATGGTTGATTAGCTAGGTACGTTTGTTTATATAATTACGAACAGATTTCGTATTGCTGTTAATAATACAAATAACGAGACTGTATACATCCGAGAATGAAAACAGCATTTCACCGTTTCGAATGTGTACATAATTTACTGCGTAACTGACCGATTAATATTAATTGTCCCGAAAGAAATCAACGGTTGCATATTTTCGTATTTCATTGAATTACTACTAATATCGCAATAGTACAACAATAAAATAAACAATAATCTACGTTTTAAGTATCATCCAATAATATTTGAATCCATTATATTGCAGAATTATTTATATTTCCCATTTAATAAAACATTATTTCGTCCGGAAATTGTATCGCGTTTCAATTGCGCATGAAATCTCTGTTCATTGATTTCACGTGATACATTTCTTTATTTATTGGAGAGTTATTATTATAAGAATAATACCTTTATTTCTGTAGCGTTATAATTATTAAAAAATGTGATACACGTTGCGTAAGAATGGCCGATTTTTGTTTCGCCGTTTATTGATTTTATATAATATTACTTTTCATATTTGTTGAAATATTTATCATGGGAATAATACCTTTATTTTTGCAAATAAATTGTTAACAAAAAAATTTGGTAAGTGCCGCCAAAGAGCGGCAGTGCCTTACCAGTTTATGTGTGTTCCATCCTTGTCTAGGGGAGTGCTAAACATCTCTCCTTTCATATTACACACCAGATGTCGCCTTCAAGCGCCTTATATACGAATAAGCCGACAATCGAGTACTAGCGAGAAAGCATATTTCCTTGAATAACTCAAAAACTACTAACTTTATCGAAGAACAGTACGAACGTTTTCGACTCGAAATTACATAACCTATCTGTCCATATACTTTCCAAATTCATGTTTACCATATGAAAATCTACTGTTATCTATAGATATACTGCAATACTCCTTACAATATAGATTTTATAATATCTCCGTATATTATCAAATCCTCCTTATTATTTTTAACTATTTTCTCAATACCAAAAAGCAAATATAAGGCATTTTATTTCCCCCATGGTCCGAGTTAGGTCACCCATAGTCGAATGGAAATTTTGTTCTGTTCGAACAAAAATCAAGAATTTATAAACAGTGGAAGAAATAATATCTGTATGGATTTTTTCTGCAACGAGTAAAACATTTAAGTGTTTTTTTAATATTTTAGATTACTACTTTACCGGCACCTTATCAGTAGACTATTTAACAAATCTGTAAAATTGATTCTATTTATGTACGTAAAAGAGATTTATTATTATTATTATTTGTACGAATCGGATGTGCAAAATAGTGAAATTAATTCTCGTCCACACATTGAACAGTCCCAGCAATTCCTTCCTCGCAAAAATGTCGTGCAACCGATTCAAATTCCGAAGGTGGTCCGCAGACGTCGTATAACTTGCACATACATAAAATATCGGTGTGTGCGGAATAAGAAATTTCTCCAGAAGGAAACGTGCAGAAGGAATTACTTACGCCCTCGGAAATGTTACTTACACTTACCGGAACCGGGTTCATAGATGGGCGTGCATTCTTCGTCGTCGTCGGCGGTGCAACCGCTTCCGGCGCCAGAAAATATGAGGTCGTCCATGACACCGGGAAAACCGGACGCTGGTGTCTGCGAGGGAAAAAGAATGAAGATTTATTGCGAACCGCGGAATGTTCGTCTAGCTGATCCGACGAAGTAGCAGGCATTGCTGCGATTCTTTCTTTCTGCGTTTGTCTCTCAGCAACCGCTCCTCGTGGAGCTAACTAGATGGCAGATTTTTGTGCAAAATCAAAATGTTGCATCCTAACGTCAACTACTAGAAATTGAATAAAAATGTATGTTTTCAAAAACCTGTAGTCTAGTTGAGACGAAGTCATAACATTCATTTGATTTTCTTTGCATAAAACATAAAATCATGATGATGACTTACTTGTTACTTCATGAAAAAAATCATGGATAAAACAATTATTCGTATAATAACATTTCTGGTGATACTTCTCTGTTGGAAAACAGCCTCGCTGAAGAAGTTTTAGGAATTACCAAAACTGACATCTAACTTAATGTTTGAAATAATATAAGCTGGGCTCTAATAGACTGTTCATTGCAATTTCTGCGAACCAACCATTGATGTTAAGGTCACAGAAAATTGTATTCGATGAATGTTTTCTGAGGTGGGATGAGTTGTGTAAAAATGTAAATATAAATATTTATAAATACTTGGAACGCTCACCTGTTGCATTCTTTGCAAAGGTGCCGCTCGATCCAGGAGACTTCCGGCAGGCATCAATTGAACATCCCCTCTGGTAGTGATTTTGTCATCTTTCGAGGCAGCTAGCTCCAGAATTCGTGCACCGTTGATAACTAAACCGGCGATCATTCCCAAAAACGCTCGCTCTACTCTGCCCTTGTTGCGGTTCCATCGACCACCGATTACAATGGTCGATTGGCTGTTGAAGACTGTCAGCTGGTGACCTGTGAACCCCAATAGACATCGTTACAATCATAATTTTAATTCCAGAACATTTCACATTGACTTATTTTTGAAAACTTTGTAGGAAATATCAACCCTCGTATGCTCTTCAGGGTGAAGATTCATTCATTGTTTGCTTCTAGATACTGTAAAATTCATTATTTTAATGTTGAATTTATTTTTGTTTCTGTTGCAAATGCAGTTTCTGAACTCTCATGCACAGGTCCATATTTGAATATCATCTTTAATAATGACATCTATTATAAAAATATATTCATTGATTTACTGTCAACACGATCGACATTAAAATTTAGCAAGAACTAAATTTTCTTCTGTAATTTGGTTTTATCTACGAAACAATTTTATTTACATTGTCTGTAAAAATTTACAGCACGGAGCAAAAGGACCAACACTGAACGATTATCAAAGACAATTAACAACTG
This sequence comes from Halictus quadricinctus, assembly GCA_028454245.1. Classification (NCBI taxonomy): domain Eukaryota; kingdom Metazoa; phylum Arthropoda; class Insecta; order Hymenoptera; family Halictidae; genus Halictus; species Halictus quadricinctus. The sequence goes on from JAQQRP010000311.1 coordinate 7,285, forward strand.
TCTGAGAATGTCAATGAACATTCTAAATAAAAAATTTCCAAGCAATCTTCAAGAGTTTCTGCAACAGCGAGCTTCACAAAAATAGAAAATGAAGGAAAAGCTTTTACGCAAGCGAACGCTGTTAGTAATAATTTTCATTAACAAAGGTGTGATCAGGTGTACACGAATCGGTGAACTCAACGTTCTCTCGAATGCAACGCGAGCACAAAATGTTGTTAGACCGTGGACGACGGTGGTGGGGTCGACGGGGATAATTTATGCAGGTTCCCAGACTGACAAATGTTTTCGTTTGACCACTGACCAGGCGAGCAGAAGTCAACGGGTCTAACATGGACAACCAATGAGTGGTCAGCCCGCCATTGCAACGCGTGTGCCTTGGAAGACAGGAACGAAAGAGCATCTTCCCAGGTTTCCCCTACCATTTCGTCTTCGTGGGTTCGCTTCGAGCCCTTTCCCTTTGTAGGGTCTAAATTTGGTTGGTTTTAAGAACAGGCAAACATGAGGCACGCGGAACTCTGTAGGGTTCGATCTGCCCTTCGTGGGATGGGGCACGCAGTTAGATTACCGACGATCGCGCAGCAAGACGCCATTTTGTCGCAATGGAACTCGACGCTCGCGTAATTTCAATGAAAATTGTTTCCTGCTGTTCTCTAATCTCAAAGCCACCTATCTAACATTACGCAGCAGTATACTGTGTTTCCGGTTAATAAACTGTAGCTTATTATACCATTTGTGTTGCGTATAAAACTTGTAGAATCCAAGGAGTCATAAATTAGAGTCGGTTGCATTTTTACGTTATTTTTACCTGAAGAACGTTTTTAATAGACCAAAGAGATTTTGTACTTGGTCATAAAGCATTTCATGAAAATGGAAGTTTGCACAAGGATCCACATCCTAATGACGAATGAATTGCACATTTTTATACGTGCTAGTGTGTAGAATGCTAGAAAGCGTCTATAATTAATTAGAATTGATAGTATTTCTACCTGAAGAAGACTTTCGGTAGACGAAAGATACGATGCGCCTATTCTTTGTTTCCTTTAATAGTCTATGAAAATGTGCACAAGAATCATCAGTCTTGTTGTCTTACAAAAATCTTTGACAATTCACATTTTCAGAAAAGAAAATTAAACAGATATTAATATACATATTAAGACATCATCGTCGAAGTTCGCCAGGTATCACAAACGAAATTCAAAATTCTACAAGATAGATGACAGTACTATGAAGCTCAGACATTGCAAATAATACTTATGCATGCCAAAGAAATTCTTTCCTTGGAACTATCGATCGTCCACTAACCTATCAATTAAGGCTCCCACCATCAACTTCTTTACACTAATATTTAATCAGCTGTTCCGACAGAGGCCGCTATGCAAACCATTCATTCGCTGCCAGTTTCTGCGTACTACAAAGAACTCGATATTTGTGTAAACGTTCGAACGTTCGATAATGGACTTCCGGTGGTCGTAGGAGCATGGTTTCGAGCGATCTTCCCGGATATGAATATTATATAACCAGGGACACCGATCAGGCCAGCATGGACGTGTCAGAGGTGTTTCCGCGATTGTTAGCTGAAACTGGGTGATAAAATCGATTGGCAGAGATCGATAGTGCGGCTATTTTTTTATTAGGCGACTAGAAACCGGGGGACGGGATGCTCGGCAACTTGGGTCGGACACGTTCGAAGCAGGTTCACTCCGGTGACCTGCCATGGGCGAGTTAAATACCATCTTGTAATAGGAAAGCAACAAGCAGGACGAGGTTTCCCCGCTGTCATGGATAAATTATCGGTGGTGGGAGGTGGAGGGCTGCGTCGGGGAGTTTGGTACAATGGATAATAATTTTCGGCAAGCCGAGAAAAAATGGGCCTGGCTGACAGACCTACCAGGCTCGCAGAACCTGCCAGAAGGACTACGCCGGTTCTGTTTTAGGCACTGGCAAGATGGCGGCCCTCTGACGCCCACGTTGTCCAAATCCCGCTTTGCTGAGGGAATGACAACTCACCGAATTGTCTAAAATAATATTGAGATATTTTATCACAATCGTAAAATGTCAATGTCCGTAGCGGAGTAATTTTCCTAATGTTATATTCTTCAGCGAATATTTCTTAGTCCGCAATTTGTAAAGATCCATATATGTATAAGTTCGTGAATGTAAAATTGAACGACAGAAGTTTCCGACGCGTCTCATAGAATTTCACTTCTGCACAACGTCGGATAAGATAAACGTGTCACGTTGCGTCGCTTATAATTATTCCGCTGCAGATGATAGCTACTGTTCCCGTGTTCAATGCTGCATGAAAATATGCTCGCATTCTCCGAGCTTTCACTGGGATTTCATTCAATCTCGTTTCACAATTCACAGCATGTGAATTAACCGGATAGATGATACATAGATCTTGTATAAATTCGCGTACTGTTCAAAAAAGTAGAAAATAAATTTTGCCTTGTTGCCTCGATTAAATATTTCCGTGTCTGATACGTTAATGTTGTGTATAATATGGCAATGTTCATGTTGAAACATATTTCTTCACATGTCTTGATTAATGTGTATTTTTATTTATTTTTGGTACTCAAGGTCAAATAAAGGTCATGATATTGCAGGTCGTTGGATTCGTCTTGACCTCATCTATTATACGATGCCAACAAAAATTGACAGTTCTATTTAAAGAAAAAAGACTACCTTGAAATTTCGAAAAATATGACCTTGAGAAAATTAGTTTATTTGCCATCATATTTGTCTCTGCAAACCGAATAATCTTTTCCTCTGGCATTTTTTTCTATCATCGATAATAAGGAAGATATGAAGGAGTTTATGTAGGCTTCAGTAAGTAGAAACGGTCTGTCATGACCAGACGCGCCAGTCTACTCCAATCCAACAGCGTGCGTGCTCGAGAAATATTTATATTCGATTATCTCGTAAACGAAGACTGATATAAAAAAATAGCATTTTACATTTTCGACTCAGTTTTTCACGTAGATTCTCCCTCTTTTAATTGTATCTGCGAAAACACCCTGCACAAAGAGATATTACGATTTTTTTTCGATTTAATCGTCTGACAATCGAATAAAAAGTATTCCCGAGTTTCTACTCGACTCCTGCTGCTTTCAATTGTTTAAAAAATATTAAATTTTGCATAGAAATTTATAGTCTGTGTAAAACTAATGATCAGATAGGCAACCTGTGTGGCACTCAACGTGTTAAGATGTCCACTGAGAAAAAGGAACGAAAACAACACGTGTCAAAGTATAATAACAGCGTATACTATTCAATGCTCAGTTTTCATCAGACTACACAGTCAATTGTTTTTTTGTTTTTAAACGCTGCGCTGACTAAACGCATTTGAACTCAAACTTGTCAACTTCCGGCTAGGATTCCAGTCAGACAGTTTTTTTTTGCCCTGAGAACCGGCACTTGCCAGCCAGGCATAGTGAGTTTACCAGCACAGTATAAAAATACAGTTGGTCGAGCGGCGCTCACAGTGAACCGGGCATCCCAGCAGGGACGCATGTGTTGGCCTAAGCACGCGCTCATGCGTTTCCTCGCACGTGTCACGCGAATGCTTCCAGCCGATTACAATGAAAGGTGTGCGCGGGAAAAATTACTGATCGCGTGGCAGGTGTTCCCCGGAGAGGATAAGCATGTCATTCGCTCCGCATTCCGATCTGAAGAAGTCCAATAAACTGTATCACTTTATTAGGAGAACAGGAAGACTTATGGGTGCGCCTGGGTTCCCTGCCTCACCATGTGAATTTAGGCGAGCCTCCTTTCTGGAATGCCTGACCCCAATTTCTCTTTTGTTCATTTACTTATGATTTACTTCATGGCATCTTTGACCGTGGTATTTTCTGATTCTTTAGCATGTTCTGTTATAACTTTAAACAATATAATGTTCTTTTCTGATCTAAGTTCTTCAATTCTGCCAAAGCATAAACGGTTAATTCTGTTTTCTATAAATTACTCTGTATTATATTTTCGAGTTTGCCCTACATCTATATCTGTAGTCTAATGATCTATTTCTTATTATAGTATGTCAATATTGATTAAAATATTTTATTTTCTTGCCCCGAATTATAAATAAATTGGTCTTCTGTGTGAATTATTAACATTCAGTGCCGAGCATTCGGTACTTGCCAGTTTCTGCAAATAAAGCAATGCTACAGTGAAAATCCAGTAAGTTGAATTATAAATCACTTGTAACGTGAAAATCGAACTATTTAAATAATAAATTACTTCTAAAGTGAAGTAGTCAATTTTGGCTACATTTATGTATTTTATCTCCTGGAAAGGAATCGAAGTACGAGTGCCTCGATGTTGGCTATTTCGATAAACTTTTTAATTCGACGATGATATCGATCGAAGACGTGATGTATCAAGTGTCCGGCGTTTTCTGGCAATTAGCTCTTGCACGACATAATCTAAATTAATAAGTAAACTGTTAGGGAAGTATAGTGGAAGTAGAGGTGCTTAAAGCCCGAAAGTGGGTTAAGACGTCGTCGCCTTCGGCCGTGTAGACAAGTGGCGCATTCGGCGAAAATGGATCAGGGGATAAGAACCTAACCGGGCATCGGGGTTGCCTAATCTTTACGCCCTGCCGCGCCGTCGGTGATTTCCTAATTCGGTCTTCCCTAAAGGTGGCGTACCTGGCGCTCTTCCAAATCTGTGCATTCTCATTGACAATCTAGACACAACATTCGTCAATTTTAAGCAGGGGAACAATAAAATATTCATCAATGGCTTGATTGAACTGTGAAATCATTCATTTCGTTAAACACGTTTTCATTGTTTTGTAGTAGCAAAGGTACTGAGGAATAATATTGAGAACAGTAGTTATAAATAAATTATGATTCTTTATAAACGGGGTATCCTTCCAGAGTCCTTCAGAAATTGTTTAGGTTCTTTCAGGGAATATTAGAGACTTCCAGGGTCTTC
>JAQQRP010000312.1:0-12206 GCA_028454245.1 Halictus quadricinctus
GCCATCACCTCCCCCGTCGTCTCTCCTGCCATATCGGCAGTCTCCCCAGCACCGTCAAAATTTACGTTATAAGATGATTCCATAATTGGTCCCACGATCGTGGTAAGAAAAGACGTCCGCCCGGGCAGAGCCTCCTTGCCCGGGTAAGGCTGATACACTCGGGGGGCGCCAGGTACCCGAGGACTGGAACGTTACCGACCGGTGCACTCACCGGCCCACGCCTCCGGGGCCGTACGCCCGAAGGGTGCCCCATCGCCACGTTCCAGAGGTTAAGGTTAAGGACTTTGATGAGAGGTTTTTCCTCCTCGCGGTCCGGCCGGTTAAGGCAAGACCCCCGTTCCGGTAAAACATGACCACCGGTTTACGGAAAACGGTCCTGGAACCGGCAACATGCGAATCAGTTCCGACCCCTAGCTCCGTTAGCACACACCGAAGTGTGTCCCAGGGTCCACCACGGGGAGGTGGTGCGAGAGGATTTGCCGTGTGACCATCTCAACTAGAGATGACGAACTCCGTAGTGGATCAGAGTCACCACTATGAAGGCCACACGACCTCGGACCCCAATCTTATTATTATCTTAACTTTATCTTAACCTATGATGAGTTCGGTGACGTCATCAGCAACACGTGGGCTGTCCGACGTGACATCACACATTAATAAACACACTCAAATCGTAATCAACAAATATGTACAATGCTAGAGAAAACAAGATAACTGAATATATAAAATAGACTAGGCTAATCGCACGCTAGAAATCTATGAACTAAACCAAACAAATAACATAGGTATATATACATCATGCAAACAACACTTCAAAGTTTACGTGCCTTCGGCACTAGGCAACAAACAAATTTTTGTTGTGGGTCTCTTTAGAGTTCCAGTGGCTGTACGAATGGTAACCACTCTCACTACGTTATCCTGACCGGGATGCAATTCCAATATGCGACCCAGGGCCCACTTCATGGGTGGTAAGTTGTCCTCCTTGAGCAGGACCAATGCTCCTACCGTGGGCACATCGGGAGAACCAAGCCTCCATTTTTGTCGTTGTTGCAGTGCATGGAGGTAATCCCGCTGCCATCGTTTCCAAAAATGCTGCAGCATCTGTTGCAGAAGCTGGAATCTACTTAATCGATTTGGCGTTATGTGGCCAAGATCGGCCTGTGGAAGCGCCATCATCGCTTCTCCTACAAGGAAATGACCAGGCGTCAATGGGATTAGGTCGGAAGGATCGGGAGATAAAGGATGTAGAGGCCGGGAGTTGAGGCAAGCTTCAATTTGTGTCAATACCGTGTACAAATCCTCAAATGTGAGTTTCTGCTCACCTATGAAGCGTCGCATGTGCGCCTTGACCGAACGGACACCTCGTTCCCACAATCCACCAAAATGTGGAGCACGTGGCGGAATGAGGTGCCACTCTATGTGTTCTTGGGCTAGTGCCTCCGCTACTGTATCATTGTGCGAGCGTCACGACAATAAAATTCCCAATTACTTCAGTTCGTTACATGCGCCGATGAAATTCGTGCCATTATCCGAGTATATGGACGAACATTTACCATGACGCGATATGAATCGGTGTAAACAATTCAAAAACGCGTCGGTGGTCAAGTCTACGGCAATCTCGATGTGAATCGCCTTTGTGACTATTGAAAATAAAGCGTCTATATTTTAATAATATAGTTTATTTTCCGCTTTACAAAAGATGTTATATAGAGTAGCAAAACGAACACGTCGTGTCGGTTGCCTGGTCAGAGTTAAAAACTGAACATCGGTGGCATCGCAAAAACAAAACTGTAACGAAGAGAGCACAGCCGATTAGTCAAATCGGTGGGCGCCTTCTCATTGGCTATTGTTATGGCATAGAGTATGAAAAGCTCACATTCCAACAGTGACCATGCATACGAAAAGACAAATATAGGCCTTTCTAACCGTGCGGGCGCGTCCGCGTTCTACTAAGAGAATAGGACCGGCATAATCTACGCCGCAGGTAGCAAAGGCGCGAGCAGGAGTGACGCGAGCCGTAGGTAAAGTACCCATTTGAGGTTGTAAACTACCTGGATTCGACCGAAAACATTTCACGCAATTCCGAAGGACCTTTCTGGTAATACGTCTACCGGATATGAGCCAATAACGTGAGTGTAATGACGCGAGAGTTTGTTGACATCCGGCATGTAACAATCGCAATTGTCGCGTCGTACCAAAAGAATGGCCAATGGACTTGAGTTCGGAATAAGGACCGGGTGTTTCTGGGAGAACGCTATGGGATCGTTCTGGAATCGACCGTCCACCCTGATGATCCAGTCTTCATCCAGGAATGGGTGCAGAGATAGTAATGAACTATTTTTGTCTAGGGCTAGTCCTGCCTTCAATTTATGCATCTCCTTGCTAAAGGAGTGCCCTTGGATGGCTCTAAGAATCGCGCGTTCGGCCGATACGAGCTCGGCTACACATAAAGGACGAAAATGTCGTTGCCCTGAAGTCTTGCTCGCCCTTTTGTCCCGAATATTGCTATAGAATCTAAAGATGCAAGCTACGATCCTAATGAACTTGTTATAGCATGAGTATCGCGTAGCTAAGTCTGTTAGCAGTGACTCGCAATTGACCGATGCGGCTAACTGCACAATTGAATTGGGCCGTTCTTCCAGCACCTCGATGGTACCCAACTCAAGGTGATGCCATGTCACATCGTCGGTGGCTAACCAATCTGGACCATGCCACCATAAGTCGCTATTCCTGAGAACGGACAATGTCGTACCGCATGACAGAAGGTCCGCGGGATTGTCGGCTGATTTCACATGAGACCAATTGCCAGCTGAAGTCAATGTCTGTATTTCAGCCGTTCTATTCGCATCGAACGTTTTTCATCTGCACGGCCTATCCTTAATCCATGCTAACACTATCTGGCTATCGGTCCAATAATACTCGCGCATAGCACCAATTTGTAGTGACTCCTTTACCTTTGCTAATAGTTGTGCCAATAAAACAGCACCGCGCAATTCTAAACGAGGCAAACTAAGGGTATTCAAGGGTGCTACCCGTGATTTGGCGCATAACAACTGAACGACCCACGATCTATTGTCCGTCCTCGAGCGCAGGTACACGGCAGCCCCGTATGCCTTTTCCGAGGCATCCGAGAAACCATGCACCTCTATGTCCAGGTGTGACAGTAAAACACGCCGAGGGATACGCACGGAGGAAATTTCGCTCATTTCATTTCTAAAAGAGAGCCATTGGGAATGAAGGTCTTGTGGGAGACCTTCATCCCAGCCTATCTTTAGTGCCCGAAGTCTCTGCACGAATAGCTTTGCTTTAACTATTAGTGGACCGATAAGCCCTAAGGAATCTCGGCGAGAATTTAGCGCTTTCTTACTCTGGGGTATTCTTTGTACTGGCTGCTATAGGCCAATTCGTCTGTGGACACAGACCACAAAAGACCCAACGTTTTGGCCTCCCTATCTATAGTTTTGAACTCTAAGCTCGATGTATCACCGCTATCGTGAACAATTGCTTTAGGGTCATTGCTTGCCCACTTTCGCAACGGAACGCCAGCTTGCGCTAAAACCCATGTGAGAGACTCCCGCAGGTCTATAGCCTGCTCGAGAGTTTCACAACCAGTCAGCAGGTCGTCTACATAAAAATCCTTTAGGATCTTCTCACTAGAGAGAGCACAATCCTTGCCTACCTGCTGTAGGGCGCGTGTAGCCAAATAGGAGGCGGAGGCTGTACCGTAAGTGACGGTATTTATAGTGTATGTGCCTATGCTATCACTATCACTAGACCGCCAAACAATCATCTGATATTTGCGATCTTCTGGGCGTACCGCGACCTACCTATACATCTTCGCGATGTCGGCCGACAAAACGATTCGATGCCTTCTAAACCTAACCAAAATACTAAATAAATCATCCTGAACCGTCCGGCCTACTATTTGTGCATCGTTCAGAGAGATGCCGGTGGACGTCTTCGCCGAACCATCAAAGACGACGCGAAGCTTGGTGGTCGTGCTATTTTCTTTCATCACTGCATGATGGGGCAAATAAAAAATACTTTCGAGGGAAGATACGTCCTTGGCGTCCAATTTGGTCATATGACCCAATTCTACCTATTCGCGAAGGAAGTCGCTGTATTGTTTGCCAAAATCCGGATTCCTTCTACACTTTCTCTCCATGTTAAGCAGTCGCCGTTCCGCCTGCGCACGAGATTCGCCTAATTCATGAACGCGGTCATTGAACGGTATCCCAACTACGAACCGCCCTCGTTCATCGTGCGTGGTATGCTTCCGAAAATGTTGCTCGCATGAATCGGTGCCTTCTAACGATTCTATGTTTTTAAGCTCCTCCACTTCCCAAAAACGCGCGACTGACTTCTCCAATTGCGCGTTCGTTACCGCGTGGCAAGCGCGAACGGGTTTGGCATTCGCCGACGCCGTTGGCCAATGCGTGCTACCGCCTAAAACCCAACCGAGTCGCGTCTTCTGCCACATTAGATTGCCTAGTCTAATTCTGATCTGACCAATACACAATAGATCCCAGAAAAGGCAGCAACCTATCAACAGATCGACGCGCCCCGGTCTCTAAAACTCGGGATCGGCGGGGATTACCCCGGACGGTATCGGAATCTTGACGCGCTCTAACGGAACGTTTGGCATCTCGTCGGTGATGTTATCTATTACTAAGCAAGACAACGCCGTGTGGTAGTTGTCAGAACCGGAGGCAACCGCAAGTGCGCGGTTGAACTTATTCTACTCTGACTGCGCTCTACTCCGCTAATTACTGTGCCAGCAGCCCGACGAGGTAATGCAACGCGGTCACAAAATTCCCGGGTGACAAAATTGGCCTGGGAACCAACATCTAGTAGAGCGCGACATTTGTGATCCTTTCCATGTCAATCGGTTACGAAAACTAATACGGTCGAAAGTATCGCGCAATCGGCAACCATGCTTGCCGAGTTCGCTATGTACGACTGTGCGATGTGAGAAGTAGAGGAAGTCGGAGAATCTACATTATCGTTATTGGGGACATTCTCCCTATGCAACAAGGTGTGGTGTCTTTTTCCACATTTTCTACAATTACCGCGAGTACATGCCTTGATGCTATGCCCTCGCGATAAACAATTGAAACAAGCCCCGGATCCCTTTACCGCGGTGTGTCTTTCCGAAGAAGGCATGGCTAACCACTTCGGACAATATTGCAGCGCATGCTCACTGTCGCATAACAAACACCGTGTCGGTTTGCCAGCGACGTGAGAAGCTGCGACGTATCCTTCTCTTCTAGTTTCGCGCGGTTTGCTAATTTTAGTGCGTTCAAATGAATTACTATTGGTCGACGACGGGGTTGTGTCTTTCCGCGAGAGATACTGCGACCGTTGTTCTAAGAATTTCGCTAGATCCTTAAAGGCGGGCATCTTGCGCGAGTCCGTTGTGCGTTTCTCCCACTCATCGCAGGATACGCTATCCAATTTTCTAATGATACAGGTGCTAACAAAGGCGTCTAAAATTTCTTCGGGTTTCAACAATGAGTCAAGAGCACTCACGTTATTTACCGCGGTATCTACCAATTCTCCAAGAGCCGTGCCACTTTGCTTCTTGATCGGCTGTGTGTCTAGCAAGGCATTTATGTGATGCGCGATCATGGCCTTCAGGGACACCAGGCTAATTTGTAATTTGCCGTCGAGACATTAAATGATTTGATGATTCGCGCAGCTGACCCTGACAAGGCGAGGACTAAATAATTAAAACGGTCAATGTCCGTCTTCAATGTCTTTCCGAATCGTGAACTAACGAGCGAAAGGTATCACGAAACCGGATCCATTCGGTGAGGTTACGAAACTAGACGGTTCCACGGTTCGAAACTAGATAGTTTAATGACCGGTAGGCGCGTCGCAGGATGCGGATCAGACGGTACTGGAGTAGCACTATTTGTAATGAAAGTACTAGGACCTGCCTCACCGAGAGCATGCACTAATCTACCTTCCGCCTTGGACATTATTTTAAAATAACTGTCTACAAACTGCTCGCGCTCCGCTAACTGTGTCTCTTCATTAGGCGTATTCACGACGGCCGTTTCTATTTGCGATTGAATCACATCGAACTTCTCGTATGACCCTTCGTTTGCGCAAACGCGTTTTTCAAAAGCTACTATGTCCGTGCTGACGTCAGACGACTCTACAAACTTCCGAAGAATGGTCAAATTCGCCTTTACGCCTCCCCGCTCAGCAACCAATGGTTTAAGACCTTCCATGTTGTACACAATAGAGACACAAATCAAAGACAAGAAGAAAATGGACTTACGGACAAGACAGGAGTGGATCGACGTTGATAAGCAACTTCAGCAGATTCTCCCAGAAGATGCGCGTCGTGTCCTGGCAGCTATAGCCAGCTATAACCAAAGCCTTCTCCGGCGATTCCCAGCAAATGATGTTGGCCACAGTCCGGTGATCCGCGGAGCTCCAACGTGCTTCAGTTCCAGTTGTTGTCGTATAGTATGACCCACGATGAACTGTAGCAAGTTCCGCTGCTGTCCTGGCCCAATATGCTGACTGCAAATTCCTTGAAGTCGTACGCCGCTTGTCACTTTCACGTCCAGGGGGGGTGGTAAACGCACTCTTCACACACTGGCGCCTCACTGGATGTCCAAGTCGGTGTCCAAAACTTCCAAAGGATCAGTCTCCTTGTTGTTGCGAAATTGTTCACTTGTTGTCTATCCGACTCGAAGGACCAAATGTTAATTGTCCGCGGTTGATCAATGCTTGATCGTTCGGATCTCTAATGTTCTTGCACTGCGAGGTGCCCGGTAGGTTTCTCGAAGGACCACCTTCAATGTTTGAAGGACTAAACAACCAGTTGATTTTACGAACTATATTTCAACTTATAATTACTTGGAGAACCAAGTGGTATGTTACAAAGTTATAATATCACAGTTACAACAGTGAGAAATAAACTGGTCGTCTGACAACTATCTGTTCAGGCGAAAGAGGTCTAACTATTTCAAAATCTAAATACTCCGAGTCAGCTTCGTCGATAGTTCGATTCTCCCTTCCCTTAAGTGCCAAATTTCCCCTTCTTTGGAAGTTGAGGGCGGGAAAAGTCGAGACTAAGGGCTCGGACTGGGCCCAGGATTCGCAGGGGCAGTTACAAATACGGAGACGCGGCAAGATGGGGGTGGCGAAAGCAGACTCCCGCGTAGCGGTTCACGTGTGTTGAGGATGCCGACCACGGCCGGAAAACCCCACACATCTGGCAACTATAAAACGCCAGGGGCATACCTGCGACCGAGGCGAGGTAAAGGACAGGATGTTGATGGCGAAAGCAGGGAAACTAAAATATGCGAGCTCTATGACCTAGGTACGGGCGGCAATGACCATTAAAGGGGTCGGCAGGCATTTGGCCTTGACTGTCACGCTATGTTACGCTATGCCTTTTTTTCTAGACATTTTACGTCTTATATAAGTAAGTAATCAATTAAAAATGCATACCACCGTGTTTGTACATGTCTTCGCTACGTCTGTATAGAGCCTTTTTTTCGATACGAACACTAAATCTCTCGAAATTAAGAGAATCTATCAGCGGCAGCCATCTTGTGACGTCATACTTGCTTCAGAATTCGAATTTTCTGCCGAATATTACAAATTACTCCACGATGAGGTAGAAATTCGCAATTTGGGCTCTATACAAACGTAGATTGGACTTTTAGGAAACACAATTGACCACTTCTAAACTGCTCATTGCAATATTGAAGCGGTAGTCTGAAAAGGTTTTGACACTTGCATACGTATATGGATTTCAAACCATGTCGGCCCCCTTAACGAAATTACGGTGACAGGCCCAAACCGTAGCCAGATGCCCCGACCTCGTCCCGGTCCCAAAGGACAATCGCCGTACCGACTTTACCTAGCCGCTGGCCACTACACTTGGTTTATAAGAAAACATACTTGTGGGTAACGGGTGTAGTAATTGAGATCGCTCGTATACCCCTTTATTTGTCGGCGGACCGTCAACCGTCCTGGACCGATGCTCGCGAGCGAATGTCCGATCACATACATTCGACTGTCCAATTTTTACTGTCGCCAGTCGATTGTTTACCAAACGATGACCACCCTCGGAACCGATCTTCGCGTATTTCTCTGCGGCTTGCCGAGGACAGTCGCTGCCGCGCATACAATGTATGTTGGCGGTTCGTCGGCGTGCTCTTTGCACAGGCCGCCACAATACTAATTTAAACATATAATTACAGTATAAATGAAATTAATTGAAGAGATATATACGGAAATTAAGAGAAGTTATATCAATGTACTTTATCGTAGGTAGAGGAGTAGCAGCGGACGATTCCGAAGCAACAGGTGTTGTAGATTGACCTCGTGAAGTTGAGGGCATAGGACGTGCCTTTGTCAAGAAATTATCAGCGGCTCACAATAACGTATAAAAATCGTCTTCGAATGTTTCCCGTTCCTGCTGGTGCGTTGCCTCCTCACTAGTACCCATGACCATGGCTTCTATCTCGCACTGAATTGAATCGAATTTTTCGTATAGACGCTCGTTTGCCCGGTAGCGCCACTCGAAAGCATTTACATCGGTATCGCTATTCAACGAATTAACAAATTTGCAGAAGGTGGTAAGTTTGGCCTTAACCGAGCCACGTTGCGCAACTAAACTTTTCAATCGCGGATCCATAATAATTCAATTATCACCAATAGATAGCAACAAAAGACTCACGTAAAAACAGGACTGAAGATTGCGCCTAAGAATCCTCGTTGAGGATTTGCTGATTTCACCAATTCAGCAGCTCTTCTTGTACCAAGCCAATTGATCCCAAGTGCTGCAGCGTACGTAGTATGGAGACAGCAATGATGCGATGGCAAGATCCAATGTACAAATTCTCGTCCAGTCAGATGTATGAAATCGGCAGCAATTTTCCAATGTCACCAGGTTACCAGCGGTTGTGTGGAGTATCCACAGGTTCTCAGTATCCAGCACGTAGTACCACGATATGCGAGTTTTTTATACTTGCGTAACCAGGACGATATCCGGCTCGAAGGACCAAAATGTAAATACCGTGATTCATCTTTCGATCGTTCGGCCTTGTACCTTTTACTTGCACGTGTGTGCCCACTATGGAGTAAAAGAAAAAACAAACACTCGAAGGGCCACCTTTCTGGAGTTGCCAAGAAAGGACTATACTTGTATGTTTTAACTACAAATTTATTTCCAAATGCTGTTACAATCTGACTGACTCAAATGAGAAAACGAATAACGACTAAACGAAAATGAAAGACGAGTGGTGAGTGACAAAAAAACGAGAGTGTCTTCGGATCAGAAAAAATGCGCAGAGGAACCTCGGTTCTCCCCACTCCTGTCTGATTTCCTTCCTCCAGAGGAAAAGTCTGAAGGGTGGGAAAACGCTAGGTGACCTGACCTAGGTGACCTAACGAACTTGACCTTTTTCTTGACTTTTTGCGGATGATTTGTTGTTGATTTGTAGTTGTGTCACTTGTAGATAATCGTCTTCTGTCTATATGTTCTGCAGCTAATAAAGTGACAAGATATCTAAAAGATAGTCGTCTTCGTTTAGCAATATATCCATTTTCGCCTGCTACAATCTGAGGATTGATTACAGCCATATTCAACATAGAAAATAACACTACCATGGGCCATCTGCGAGTATTTCTAGCCATGTTGTATGTAGCACACAGTTTGTCTACAACGTCCACGCCATATTTGGTTTTATTATAGAAAGTGATTATATGTGGTTTACGTCGTTCTTTAATGCTGTCATCTATAGAATCGTCATTGTGTAGAGATGAAATTAGCATGATGTTTTTGTACTTTTTAGATACGTATGACACAGTGGTTACATCATTCGAAAATCCGAAAAGACTGCTTGCTTCTGCTCGCCTTCTAGTCTCCACAAACTCAAGTGGTAGTTCTTTCTTATTTTTCTTTATAGTGCCAACATAAGATAATTTCTGCTCTCTCAAATATTGTACAAGTGGAACGCTAGTTTTGGAATATGGGTGTATAATAAAATACACTCTATTATAATATATGAAATAGAATTTATATTTGAATAGCTTCTCTAGAAGCACGTTGTGAAACACGTCTTTATCCAACGAAAGAAACGTTACGAATAAAAAAACTAGAGATCGAAACAGAGGAGCAACAGTCCAATATGAACAACTGAAGATCGAGGGTCCCATGCCGGGGACAACATACAATGTATATTAACTGTAGATACAATGTATGCATATACAGGTCAGGAGCCGGTTCAATCGATCCTACCTTCTAAAGAAATAATAGATTGATTTTGTTCTACATTTATGAAATAAATTCCAAGAGCTAGTGA
This sequence comes from Halictus quadricinctus, assembly GCA_028454245.1. Taxonomy (NCBI): domain Eukaryota; kingdom Metazoa; phylum Arthropoda; class Insecta; order Hymenoptera; family Halictidae; genus Halictus; species Halictus quadricinctus. The sequence goes on from JAQQRP010000312.1 coordinate 10,335, forward strand.
ACCAATTGTCAGCTGTGATGTTCCTTCCCGATCCAAGAATAGGAATAACAAGTCTTTTCACAACGTCACACAGTGCTATGGAAGTCAGTTCTACTGCGAATTAATTATTGTGCGAGGAAAAAATTGGCATTTTATGGTAAAATTACTTTTAAATATTTGAGTAAAGTAAATAAAACATAATTTACAATACTGACTACTTCTTTATTAATATAGTAATTAAGTGTTACAAATATAATATAAAAGATTATTATTCACTGTCGGAGTTTGTATTTGATCGAATTTTTGGTGCTTTTAGCATCTGCAAAGCTTCGGGATCGAGACGTAACTTTTTACTACACTTTTCCTGCAGACCTAATTCAGATATTGTTGGAAATGTTCTTTAACGGTACGTTATTCAACAAACTACACTTTATACCGTATATACTTTATTAGTATTATAAAGGTGTTTCTCTAAATAACGGCACAACGTTTCCGCGTATCCTGTGTTTAATCCTTATGTAAATAGTATGATATAAGTGAGAGCTCTTTACAAAGTTGCGACCTGCACAGGCTAGCTGCTTCTACCAGACTGACTAACAGACTACGGTCTCGACTTTATGACCCTGCCTGAGTTCTTCTGTCCTTGGGAGAACCGCCCCTTACGCCTAAATCCTTATACCTAAGACGCTATGGTATCGTTCAATTCCAACTGTAGTATCGGAAATTTAAGCAGAATGTCGTTGCGTCTTCAATGGCAGGAAGAGGGCCATAAAACATCGAGGCCTGACGAAGACCAGGCCCAAGGGATGAGAGAGCAAAGTGAACCTTCGCGGTAACCGGAGCTTATAGAAAAATTCTTTCGAGTTTGCAAGACGAGAAAAGATTTTAATTTACGAAATAGTAGTTTAAATTGAAATTTGAAAATCAATAAATTACGCGCAAATTGAAAATAGTTATTAAAATTAAGCATTCGAGTAGAGTAAGGGGAGAATAAGCCTCTCCGAGGTAAATTCTATAAACCCCAAGGGTGAATTTGGTGACAAAAATAGTTGAATTAGCTAACAAAAATTAAAAGTAATTTCGGTTGATCTGATTTGATCTATCTTTGTGCTAACAAAATTCCCCGCGAATAGCCAACTAGCTGATACAAAAACTAAAGTGATAGACAATTACGTTGCTAGTTCGTGGATTTGGTTTTAATTAGTTAATAAATAAATAAATAATTAATTAATTAAATAAATAAATAATCGCGACAGTCAACGACAAGAGACATGGACAATTAGTGATAAATAACGGACTAAAAAGTGAATTAAGGACAAGTAAAAGCAAATTCTCGGAACAATTAGACGAGGAACTGAAACTACCGGACCAGGAAAGAGGCCACGCCGCGAGGGGTCGGTCGAAACTTCGGTGCACGTAAGGTAGGAAAAGGGTTCCCTGTCGTATAAGGTTATAGGAGAATTAGTGTAGGAGATTAGGAAAAACCGGACACCCGTTAATTAAAAAGTTAGGGGAACGATAAGCCTAATCAAAAAGCGAAATTCATCCGATCGGCGTGAAAATCGATAGGCGTCTATTTTGAAGGACGATAAGCATAATAGGCCAAATTGGGAGATATTTCTCCCGGCTGGAATCAATTTTGCGATTCCCCCCCCCCCCCCCCCCATTTCGGAGAAATAGCGATCGCGACCTATCCAACGAGCCCAAGAACACCAGGATCCGTTGAGTTTGAAATTTGACTTATAACGGGTGACCAAGTTGGAATAAATTTTCTCGGAGAAAAGTGAACACGTAGCCCCCTTTGATATATAATTTGAAGCAATAGGGGTGGGGTGGGGTTTAGAAATAAACCCCGTGATGACGTAGCGACTCGCCTACCCCCACTTTTTCTCG
>JAQQRP010000313.1:0-12185 GCA_028454245.1 Halictus quadricinctus
CGGAATTATCCCCACTATCAAGGAGTGTTCCCCGTGAGGGGCCGCGAAGCTCGAGAGACCACGGACGCTGAGAAGTGTAAACATAACAAGGCTCGGGTATGTCTCCTGCATGACATACAACGCTGGTAAGACCCGTGTTGTTGACATATATCGAGAGTTCACTGTAACTCCTTAACAAAGCCGCGGAGAACATTTTCGCAAAGGAAAAAGTTACTTCAAATGACCTTAGGAATCACTGTAGATCACCATGAGACCACAGCATTAGAAATCATTGTAATACCTGTGCTCCTTGGAAGCGGTTGGAAATCTCATCGACACCCTTTCGAAAGGAGAAGCTCGGTAAGCACGGGACGGTAATGGGGCCACTATTTCTGTCGGTAATGGCCACTCTATTTGCCACAGAGGCGACATCAAAGTCAGGTTGAAAACAGACAGCGGACTCCGCTTCACCTCGGCCCTAACACCGCCATAACTCCGGAAACAATTTTCCCAAACGCGAGTTTTTCAAAACGCGTGAAATATTAAATTTCAGAGCGCGCGGTCGGACAGAAATTCGCTGGAAAAACAGCGGCCGGTCGTCGCGATGAATAACCAAGTAACCCGGAAACGAGAAAATCCGTGCGTTCGCCAAAAATTTCGGGCGGGCGATGCCGGTAACCGTGTCGTGCGAAAAAAAAAGCCTCGAAGCAATCGCGCCTCTAACGATCCCGGAAATTAAACCGGTCAGATCGTTGGGAACGCGTTTACAATCGGTCGACGAACGATCGTGGGGTTTACCGATGATGGCGGCGTAGTTTGCAAAGGGTTGCGCTCGAGCGCGCGGTCTGTAACGGGTCTGCGAAAAGTCGGCGATGATTCGGCAGGGTCGCGGGGATCGGTCGGTATTTCATTACGGCGTGCCTCTCCGACAACGCTCGGAAAACGCGAAACAACGCGGAACAACCGGTCGTAGGTTGTACTTGGCCCGCGGTAACATAGTTAGGCCAGAGTGCAGCTCGAGATATTGCGCGAGCAAAGAGGGGAGAGGGGAGAGGGGAGATAGAGTACCGGGGGATGGATGGTTGGATGTATGTATGGATGGACGGATGGATGGATGAATGAGAGCGGGAGGAGAGGAGAAAATGGAGCGAGAGGGAGAGAAAAGGAGCAAGTAGGAAGGCGGAGGATGAGAGGAACAGGCTGAGGGGCGCGAAGGTTTAGAAGAGCCACCTAGAGGTGGATGGAACGAAAGCGGGGGAGGGGAAGAGTCGGAAGTACTCTCGTGTCAAGAGGAGATTCTGAGTGCTCTCCTGAGAGACGACCATGCACAGCGGGAGGGAACCAGAGAACGAGAGAAAAAGAGATAGAGAGTGAGAAAGAGAGACAGAGAGAGAGAGAGATGGAGAGAAGACGAGAACCAGAGCGAGACGCGTTTCGCGAAACGCAGAGGGTTGAGACGATGAGCGGCCGCGTATAGGTGTGCGCCGGCTGCGAGAGCGTGTACGTGCGCTATATAGAGACAGGAGAGTCACTTGAAGCCCTCGCGACTTTGTCAGCGCTACATGGAGCCTAAGTGCGAACGTTCTTGCACTCGTATGTCGTCCCAAGGAGAGGGAGAGGACGAGGACGCGCCGAAGCAGAAGTGGATCTTCGAGGTCAAGATCGAGGGTTCTGCGAGTTTCAGGCTTAAGCACGATCGTTTGCGTCACCGTCGTGTAGCGGGCCCGGTTGAAATATCCTCGTTGCCTCGGTACGCCGTATACACCCTAACACCGTTACTACCAATTTCCTTGGTGTTTCGCTCGCCGAACGTGTCCCGCAGCAACGTACGCTTCCGCGCCATCTCGTCGGAATCCTCGGCTCTAAACGGTTTTCCGTTTTCCAATCGGCATCTCTGCCGACGTTCTACTCTACGGCGCAGAGAATTATTCGGTTGTCTGGAGGGTTCGTGCCTCCAATTTAAATTTCGATATACATTTATTGGATTATTATAAGTGCCATTTTGTTGAGTAATCTTTCTCCATCTTTCACGCAACTTGCGTTTTTCGGCAAAAAACTTTTAAATATCATTTGTTATGTCGACCAAAGAGCAAGTTTTTGTCATTATAGGAATTTTGTATTGACCTAAAGAGATGAAAATCTGAGAGTGTAATGTCTGGTTAATTAGGTGAATGGGATAGCAGATCCCAACCAAGCTCCAACAGCTTTTGGAAGAATGAAGCATCAAATGCCTATAATTCACTCTGTTTCCTTCCATATTTAACCCCTTAACCTACAACTACGTGTGAGACACGTGGTCTGGTATTCGGGCCAAAACTGATTATCACGGGCCTGGCCCGTAGTAAAGCCATGTAAATAGACCCGCTGCGCGATCTGATTTACATTGTAGGCCCAGGCTGTTGAAACGTAAATCGTAGGGGGATTAAGAGCGTATAAAACTAACAAAAATTAATGTATTCTAATCAAACTTTTTTCTAAAAATGCCTGAAAGATCACCTTTTTAGACTATATACACATACCATTTGTTTTCAATCATTCTGACATATTCCGACCTATCCTAATGCCACCTACAGAAAAACAATACGAACTTTCCGGACAACCTAATATAAACCGGCGTCGATGTTTTATTTTCAGACCCGTGCGATAAACTCCGGAATTTCTTTCTGCCGGAGAAATTAATAACTCTCGAACTACTGATCTCCTATGATTGAAACTTGGATTTTCGGAATTTTCTCGCCAACATCTACAGGATTACGTAAAAAACAGTTAAAAGTTTCTGGTTTCCTGAAGTAAAGTTTAACCGCCACTTACATATATCAGTTTAGCGAGAAGATCTCGTTCAACGCTGATCTCGAAGTAATAAGCTTAAAAATGTGTAGAAAAAGAAAGGTTAAAAGAAGCATTTCGTAGCAGCATTTCGAATGTTACCGTGACTCTACGTCAATCTATGCAACGCATTATCGCTCGACGAACATATATATATGTGGGATGTCTAGATTCCAGACAAAAGACAAACAGGCGAAACGCGCTTCCCGCGAAGAACAGGCGGAACGCGTGTTCGGAGAAAAGACGGACGAATAACGCCGAAAAAAAAAAGAGTCGAACAAACGTCGAACAACGTCGAGGAAAAACGCGAAGGAGAGACGATCGCGGAGTCTCGCGTCGGTCGTCGCCGTGTACGGTTGTACTTATATCTTTGTTTCGTCACTTTATTGTTCATTAAACCACATTACATGTTCGTTGCGAGTCGGCTCATTCATTGATCCCTGCCCACGTAGATCGACTACTTAATTCGATCGCAACAGCGTAAAATAGGGAAATCCTACATATATATATAAAGCGATACGACGATTATTAGCAGTATCGGGACGGAAATGCGGGCGTATCAACATGCTTGCTGGTTGTTTGACTACGCCGTGTGTATGGGAAGCGCTGAGTGCGCTGTTTATTTGCGAAGAACCGGACAGAACGTTAGCGTCGAATGGTCGCATGGGGATCTGGTTGCGACGACGACTTCACATGCCGGCCAGATAAGACCGTAGAAAAACAAGCGGCCGGGTTACAGGAAACGCGAGCAATACTTCTGCGAACAAGACCGTTGGTCCGTTCGATACGCGAAATATTCACGGACCCGGTTGCTGATCCCGCGAAAAACACCGTGAGACACGAGGTCAGCGACTTTTGTAAATCGAACCGCGTCGACGACGTGACAGGTAGTTCGCTCGTATCAGGCTACTGAGTATTATACTCTGTTGCGACATGGAGAATTTTCAGCGATTTCCGTCCTGCATTTTGACACTGTCAATATCGTTGTTTCGACACGCGTTTCCCGGTAATCCACGCCGATATCATTGTTTCACAATTTTACACACCACTCTTTTTATTCCGGACGCGTCCGCTTGGTAACGAGAGTCTCCATTGCACTGTAGCTTGTTCATAAAAATAAACTATTTTTGCATTTGTATTTAAAGCTAAACTTTTCCGATGTGCTACCACGAAGGCGTAAGGCAAATTCAAATCAAGTTTGAACATAAGGTTTTATAGATACAACGTTTACTCGATACATGTCCAAAACACGGGTCTAGCCAGGGACATGTATCGAACAGGAGATATTATTCTTTGATCCATGCGACCGAGATCTCTCGAGCTTCTTGATCCCTTACGGGGTATACCCCGCGATAGTGGAGATAGTTCTGGGACTTTTATCGGCTAGGTATTTGGGACATATATAGAGTAAACACTGTATCGCTTATGTACCGGACAGGAGATATTATTCTTTGATCCACGCGACCGAGATCTCTCGAGCTTCTTGGTCCCTCACGGGGTATTCCCCTCGGAATTGGGAATAGTTCTGGGACTTTTATCGGCTAGGTATTTGCGACATATATAGAGTAAACACTGTATCGCTTTAGATACCATCGCTTTGAGGTTCGAAATTGCATCGTGCTTGGTCTCATTTGAATCCGAAAAATGTCACAAATATGTTGTTTTATAAAATTTTATCGCCACATAAAAGTCGATATAGAAAATTACTTGAAACTTTCAATAAAATGATACATAGCTATTCTACTTCGTAGTATATAAAAGAATAAACCTACGGTAGGTCGTGCTATTTTTAATCAGAAAATAGAAAAAGGGTTTGGGTACGTAGTACAAACCCCGTTGACGTAAGGGTTAAATAAAATTCTGGACGAGGATGGCGGACATATTCCCATATACTTCATTTTCGCAGGAAAACCATTCAAGTTCAACGTATATTTTGAAATGGGGATCTTCAGGAGATTGAAAGCTGTGCTTACCTCCGTTCGGCTTCAAATCATCCGGTTGACCGCGATGATGGTCTGGCTTGGTCAACATTGGTAGAGGGTGGGTGGCTCCGCCACCAGCAGTGGCGGCCGCACTTGGTGGTATCCCTAATCCAAGAAGGGCTGCAGAGGCTGAGGTAGGAAGGCCAGGTCCAGGAAGGGCTGGTATACCTGGATGCGGTCCTATCGCGGCACCCGGTGGGAGCTGCGGTGCGTGCATCTGTTGAAGCAGCCTCGGCAGGTCTGGCCTCTGTTGCTACAACGAACCACGAAAATCGAATTTTAGTATTAGTCTTCGGTTCTCAATGAGTCTACAGTGGAGCTGTAGTAATAATCGGACACTTCTAAAAGGACATGACGTGAAAAAAATATTTTGAAAACACTGCAATTGGTCGGAGTTACAGTGAAAATACTGAAAGTTCTAATTTACAACTTTTTTATGCGGGCCTACATTGAAAATGTCAAAGACATGTCTCGTAAATCTGTGTCAATTATACATATTCCGAAAATTTCATCAAAATCAGTCAACATTGCAATGAGCTATTAGGTCGTTGCTTATGAAATAACCGATTCCAGAATGCAACGTTTATGAAGTGTTTTAAACAAGAAATATTATTATCATTTACAAATTTATTATACAGGGTGTCCCACATATGTGCGACCCCCAGAATATCTACTTCAATTTTTACAGGGTATACAATTTTTTACGTGTAATTTGAATGGTATCATGAGGTCAGTATCCTGCAGAGGTCGATTTTTCTAATAGTTTTCAAGGTCATCGGTTTCTTTTTTCTTAAATAACTACATATATTTTCGTGTTGCATCGCGCAGCTCATAAAAAATACGTTCAAATATGTACTGTGACATGACGTTCAAATGACCTTGAACTCAAAAACTTAAAAACTTAAAAAGGACTTTAATTTTCTAAGCCGATTACAAGAAATGGAAACCAGAATGACAATGTACAGTGATTACTCTATATATGCCCCACATGCCTAGCCGATAAAAGTCTCAGAACTATCCCGACTGCCGAGGAGAGAAGCAGGCGCGGTCGCCAAGGTCGCCTGGATAAAAATATAGTATCTCCTGGCCGATATATGTCCGTCGCTGGACCCGTGTATTGGACAAATATCATGAAAACATTTCATTTCATTTCTTCTTTCAATAATATTAATAAAGTTAAAAATAGATTTTTCTAGTGTATTTACTGTTTTTTGTTTCTCATTTTTATCATGAAAGCATAAAATCCGCGGTCATCGGTATTTGTTTCTGTGAATATTTTCTCGTGTTTTGCAGATTTAAACGCGGTTCAAAAACGCATCGGAATCCGCAGTCTAGACGTTATTAATCTTTCTCGTAATGGATTTAGCATTTTTATATCTTCGAGCTGCATTGAAAGCGAATAAAGAATTTTCAAGGTCACGGAGTTCCTATTTGGTAGAAATAAAAATTCGCATGGATTATTGTAATAGGATAGCTTACCAGGATTTAGAGATAATCGCGGACACCGATCCCAATAATCTAATCGTAATACCGAGATATAACACGCCGTCGAGATAAGACTCGGAGGGGAGATTGGATTGGAGAGCAGGTGACATCATTGACAACTGATGAAACACGCCTCCGTTGACCGACTGCTCTTATCGTAATCGTTAGGTACACCGGTCGGAAACTTGCAGATATCGAAAACACATCGCTTTATCGGTTACAAGGATCATTATCGAATTGATACACGACGATTTCGAGGAATCTTTGTGTATGGGTAAAGTACACAAGTATATTTAATATTTAACGTACATAATATAATATATATATATGTTTATAAAAATAATAACTATATAACAATAATAATAACGTATATAATATTATAAAATACGTATAAAATATGTATATATATATATATATATATATATATATTTGCGTTTAGAGATAAAATTATAAGATAACGGTGGACAGTCTAAGCTTGCTTGATTTTCATGAGAATACAAATTTGAAATTAATTTTAAATTTTTTAAGACCTTTCTGATATATTAGGTTCAAACATAAATTCTTTCCGATCGCAGAATACGATCAGAATTCTATTAAAAAATAGTGATCAGCTGTAACCCTCATTAGTTCACGTTCAAGCTGTCTTGCACTCTTTAAACAATTTTTTAAACATATTTAAGTATTTGTAATGTTATAACAAAATGACAGAGTCTACCGAATAATTCTACGAAAAAATCATTCGTGCAACTATTGCGATCAGATCAGAGAAATATTTAAAGTAAAATTGGCGTTGGATAGTGCTATTAACCCTCCGTGAGCTATTCCGGGGTCATCCGTGACCCGTAGCAGCGGAGATAACCTCGAACGACTGTCAATATGTACAATTTTATTCCGATATAAGACGATGCTTTTCATTTCGAAATAAGAAAATCCCCTCTTCTTCTTCTTCATCCGAAATACGACGAGAGTCGGTCCCGAACCATCGCCTTATACCGAAGGAAAACTGTAGTGAAATGTCGACGTTAACGGGTGATGGAGAACTTTCTTCCAATATTATTTCTCATGAGATTTTAAGATCATCTCTCCAAATTTTCTTATCGTCCAAGAAAATAGGAACAGTGAATTCTCGATATATGTCAACAACATGGGTCTTACCAGCGTCGTGTATCGTCCAGGAGACATCTCCGATATCTCTCGAGCCTCGTGGCCTCTCACGAGACACACCCCGCGGTGGTGGGGATAATTCCGCGACGTTTATCATCCAGGCCTTAGCGACATATATACAGAAATCACTGTATTTGACACACTCCACTGCGGGGGTAGGTGTCGCGTAAAAACCGAGAAGCAGCGGCTGGTTAATTGGGTCCGCGTTGCGAGTCGACCTCTCTCCAGTCGATCATTTATTTCAACTAACGTCTGCTCGTGATTCGGTGCCCCCGCAGCGAAAGCATACAAATCACGGGGTAAACTTCCGGGCGGCGTTTAAATAAGCCCCGTGTCCCTGCATCCGGGGTCTAAATCCGAAAGTACGAAACAAGTGGCAGGACTTGTGCAGCGTTTCGGGGGTGCGAGCAGGGTGGGCGGGAAAACTTTCGAGGGGGAGGGAGAGAGAGAGCCTTAAACGTGCACCCTCGGTACTTTCCTCGTTAGTTGGCCAGAGTCGAGGGTGTCGGTCGAGTTTCAGCTGCCAGACAAATTGTACGCCGGAGCATTTTAACGCTCGGTGGATCGCGACGCGAAGCGAAGCGAGCACCGTCTAGAAAGGGAAACGCAACGTCAGAGAAAGAGCGCGGGGAGAAGGACAAGATAGGGAGGAAAAGACGGCGGAAAGACGAGAGAACGATAAGAAACGGAAGTTTCGCCGGAAGGCAGGGTTGAAGAGAGGGAAGAGCCCTGGCGCTACCTTCTCCGCGGGCCCGTGTACACTCGTTAAGGCCGACCCGAAATATTCCGCGGAGTAGTGTGCCGAGATAATTAAACGGTGTAACGATATAATAATCTCGTGTTGGCCGACTGTTTGAACCACCCAGAAAACACGCAAACAAAACCGTGTGCGCGTATCTGAGCGCGCGCCCCCGAATGGAACGGGAAAGCTGCTGGAGGCGTGAGGGTGCGTTTCCCGAGGATTCGGCGAGTCTGGAAATACCTAAGAAACGTCCTGGAACTGGTAACGATGATAATGCTCGCCTCGGTCTGACGTACCAGCGTTCAGGGCAACGAGGCCGCTCCAGATTATTCGCGCTGAGCAGATCATTTCCGGCCTTTGCGGTAACGTCTGCTAATTATGGGGTCGAGTATAACTGCCTCCACACACAAAACTGAGGTTGCACGATCAGTGAAACTGCCGGCGAAATATCTGCGCGAAGGCGCGGAGATTAAATAAACGATGAACAACAGAGCAGTGTTTGCGTGACTACCCCCAACACTATCCCCAAATAAAGGGTGTCCTAAAATGGCCTGAAATTTTAATTTATTAATAAAACGTATTTTTCTTTTGAAAAGTATGAATGTTTTTATTTGAACACACTCGCGACCGGAAAATTTTTTCCGTTTCTAATACTGAGTACCGACGAAAATAATGAAATTCTGAAGCTGGTTGCCGCAAGCTTGTATCGCTAAAGTAAGGATTGATTAATTTATTAAATTAATTAATAATTTAAATTTAAATCCAATCCTATTAATGCGCTTAATGTTGCCGCATTTAGAAACGTGAATTCACGTCAGCGGCAGCGAATGTGTTAAAATAACGTACAAACATGGAGGTTATGTGTGAAACGCAATGTCTGACAAATGGCTGCCTCGTTCCGTTCCTCTTTTGACGAAATTTTCGATAACAGTATGGCATAATTGCGGACTGATTTCAGTAATGCTGCGTCCAATTGCTTCCTTCAGCTCCGGAATGGTCTGTGGATCATTGGCATACACTTTTCCTTTCAGAAAAGTCCAATGGCGTCAAATCGTACGATCTTGGTGGCCAATTCACATCGCCGCGGCGCGAGGTAACACGATCAGGAAACTTCGTCTGCAGTAACTGCATTGTTTCGCACGCAGTGTGGCATCTTGTTTGAAGAATATGTCTACCAAGTCCATGCAGTTCAATTGATTCCATGAAAAGTTGGTTATCATGTCACGATAACGAACACCAGTGACGGTAACCGCATTTTCAGCAGCATTCTCAAAAAAGTACGGCCCAATCACTTCTCCAATCCAAAATCCGCACCAAACAGTGACTAGTGGTGGATGCATGGGAAGCTGTTGAATCACTTGTGGATTTTCGGTTCCCCAAATTCATCACTCATCGCTGAAAATGATATTGCAAGATGGTGCGTTATGATCACAAAAATCCGTGCGGACTTTTTGAACCATCTCTGCAAAGTTTTCACCACTTTTGTAGTGAATTTTCACAATTTCTATGCGTTGCTCGATCGTGTAGTTCTCCATAACTAAACCTCAATACTTCTTGAGGCCAGTTGTCAAAGATTAGTGCTCTATGTGCACCACAAAAAAATGGCGCGCAATATAAAATGTCAGGTCATTTTGGGGCACCCTTTAGTACATTATAAACAGCTTACATTATTTGAAATTGTTAGATTGTTGCATGTAATATGTCTGATTTTTTAGTGACATTAAACAAACACGATTCTTTCCTAAATAAATCTTCACGGAAGCAAGCCCTAATGTTATCTATATATTCTACCAACGAACTAAAATTTTGTTGATTGCAAGACTGTTATTTCGGTGAATTTTTATGCAAAATAAAAAATATTCTTGAATTATTTTAGTCTTTCTACTACCTTAAATGTTACTCACTAATTTTTGTCAGGAATACGTAAAATACACAGTCTACTTATTTCCATTTTTGAGGTTTTGCTAGCATCGATGAATAGTACACATTTAATTACAGTAAATGTCTCGATCCAAGGCGAACGGAGCTACACGATCTTAGTCAGTTCGCCTATCCCCTCTACCGAGGGGCATACCCCGCGAGTACATCGCGGGTACATCGGTGTGAATCACTACTAATCCAATTACGAATCTTATTCATTTTTCATTATTTTTTTATGGGACTTTCGCCAACTTATTCGTGGCATTTTTCTGATTAAAATGGAACTAAACACGATATACTTTGAAAATACATTGCTGAGGTCTTGTAAAAAGCTTTAGAAATACCATTTAAGAGATCTGCTTGAAATTGTTCTGATGCATGAAATTGTTAGAATGGAAATTGTTCGTTCTGTGTATTAGTTTGTTGAAATCAAAATAATTTATCAGTTGATATTTCATTATACTGAAGGACAGTGAGTAAACGCGCCAACTTATCTAAGACAATACTAATCCAATGATAAAACTGTTTGGATTTCGATGACATTTTTATGATACTTTTGCGAACGCATTCCTGACACTTTTCTGATTGTAATGATATACCAAATGCGACACAGTTTGAATCATATATACTTGTTTAACCAACGATATAGTAGAACCTGGATTATCCGCACTGATCAATGAAACATGAGTGTTTAGATAATAGAACAGTTATCCAACTACAGTTTTAGATTAAATCTTTACTGATTTGTATCATAAATCTGTGTTTTCCGTCAATCCAAATTTCATTTAGCCCCTAAATTTCTCTATCGTCGACATACTTTTAGCACACCTAATTTTTTCTTTTGTAGAACTAGTTAACTAATAATTATAAGCTATTTAGTTAACACCAAATACTCCTATATTTACATACAGTTAAACAACGTCTGTCAGCTATTCTATGCAACTTCAATTTTCTGTTTTGCTAGCAAAAAACTACATTTTTAAAACTTGCCAACTTTCAGCGGTGAGTGTACTTATACGAATCGTTTCAAATTGAACTGCAACAATGGAGAGTTGACATATCATCGGTTCGGATAATCGAGATTGTACTGAATTGAAGAAGCAAATGTGCTCCGAATTATGTTTGGTCTTTTATTATTCAGAAAAATGTCACAAGTGTACAGTGAATTCTCGATATATGTCAGCAACACTGATCTCGATGTCGTTTATCGTCCAGGAGTCACTATTCTTTTCGCGTCTCTTTCTTCCCCATACGCTGTCTTTCTCTGCGTCCGAAACTTTCATCATTCATTGCACAAGTAAGTATCATCCATATGTTGGTGACAAACCCATAAAAAAAAGAAACTTAAAAAAGTTTTGTTATTGTATTAATAGTGGTCTCCTTTTCTCACACCGATATGTCACACTCCTCGTCGACAGAGGTCTCTCTAGATTCTTAGCCCCTCACGGGATATAACCAGCGGTACTGGGGATAATTCCGCGACATTTATCGGCCACGCCTCGGCGACATATAGGGAGAATTCACTGTATTGGCGAAAGTTTCATGAAGACAAAGATAAAAACCTTTCACATGTGTCGAGGCATTACGGAATCCAAAAAATTAGTGAGTCAAATTGCGAATCGGAAAAAGATTTATAACAGGAGTATTAAAAGGGGCACGGTCGAATAGGGTTGACTTGCATTCGAAAAATTTGTGCACGCTCTCTTGGGGATCTCTCGCGAGTACCGGGAAAGAGGAAGTCATTAAGGCCTCCTACATCTTCGCGCGAGCCTTCTTACGGCACCTGCATTCACCGGCAGAGCTTGTTCTCAGCAGTTTCGAACGGCACGGCTACTTGCTGACTCAACCTGCCGTGAAGATACCGCCGCTAAAAGATCCGAGGAGATCGTCTTAACCTTCTTCTATATCACATGTCGTTGACGCCTGAAAAGCGTCTTCCGCGGGCCGTTCGTGCAAGAGATTATGAACGTCAGCAACATCGCGCGCGAGTCGCCACCGTCCTCGGCGAGGAACGCACGCAGCTCCGCGTAATTTTCTATTAGGTTGGCAAGAAAGTAATTTCGATTTTCACTAATAGATGGCTTTAT
>JAQQRP010000314.1:0-12180 GCA_028454245.1 Halictus quadricinctus
TCCATCCACTAATCAGGGGTACCAAGAATGGCAGTAAATAGCAACAAGAGAAATCTATGAAGAATGAGCAACAAAACAAGCTTCAGCAAGAATAACCGAGGTGCTCCAAACAGGAGGGAAACGTGGGGGAGAAAAATGAATAAATTAATGAGATGTTAAACAACGGGTCAAGAGTGACGTACGAGCTTGGCTCAAGAGTAAAGAAAGTAGCCGCGCAGAGAAGCAAAAGCACGGTGTGAGAAACGTTCGGGATACGTTTTGTGGTACGAGTCGCTATCGAGGATCGGATCGGCGTGCACGAACGAATCGGTTCGCCGAAGCTGGTCAAAGTGTACAAGTAGCAGGAACCGCTTATGAGTCAGGAGTCTTTTGGGACGGATCGACGGATCGTCTCACGGCTCTCGTGTTGCCTCCGCCCGAAAAACGGAATCGGTCGAAAGACGGTGGTCGCGCGTGAACGGATGGCAGGAATGCCACGGAACCGACGGAACGGTATCAGCCGGCCGATTCCAGGATCACCGTCGATCTCGGGCAAGAGTGCACCCTTCAAGATCGATCACCGATAAAGCTAGCCGGAGCGCCGGGACATTCCGTTCGTTCTGGCCTCGGTAGCGGCGAATCTGCGTCCGGTGGCGCGGAATGAAGCGATGCATCTTTCGGCGAGGCTGATGCCGGCCGAAACAGAGGGAAGACACAGAAAAAGGCGGAGCACACACCGGTACAGGCCCGGAAAAAGAACACAGGGTACGAGCGGCACCGCGGCGCGATGGAGAGAAGGAAACAAAGAACACGAGAGAAAGCGACGCAAAGAGAGAGGGAGAAAGAGAAGAGTAAGGAGATGAGAGAAGGAGGGCCGGGATGCTTGATGGCGCGATAGTTCCCTAAAGACGGATGGCGGCCGAGTCATGATCGCCGAAAGTTATGCGACCGTTCTTGCCGGGCCGGAGAAAGGGGACTACTCTCCGGGCTCTCTGTTCCGCGGGTAGATATTATCCTCTTGTAATCGTGGCCCCCGCGAAATGCCACGAACGGGGAGCAACCGTGTGTCGGACGTCGGTGGAAGGGCAGAGCCGAGAGAGGAGTCTCGACCTCTTTTATACGGGATACGTGCGAGCATCCGCTCGGGACCGATCCTCAAATATGCCCAATTAGCCCGGGCTGACATAATAAGTAGATAAACAACTCTAAATCCTCTCGCGCGGTGAGATCACAGGCGCGAACTTTTTCTGACGGGGAGCTGGGGCCCGCGACAAGAACATCCCAAGGAGATCCTATCCCCATTCTCAACCTCCTCCTTCTCCTCCTCCTCCTCCCCCTCTTCACCTTCCGATCCTCCAGCTCGTGGTTCTGCTTCTTTCCTCGTTCGGTTCATCCGGCCGATACCGGTCGCCTCGTGTCTCTTTGTGCCGGGCGACGGTACTACTTTAGGGTCGATTTAGTCACCCGTCCGTCAAGAACGTTCCGGTTTTTCGCGTCGGTTCCACCCGTTTTACCGGTAAATCGTGCCGCTGGAGCTGTTCTTCTCCAGGGCCGAGCATGCCGATCGGCCTGCCGACACGAAGGGCTGCGAGGACTGGGGGGCCGAGGGGGGCCGCGGAGATTTATCGGGGATAACCGTGCCCGCCACCGGGTGCCCTGTCAAATTTGAGCTCCGATCGGAACGGTGATTGTCCCGCCGGGAGACCAGCTTCGCGTTTTTTTCCTGCCCGCTCTCGCGGCGATTTTGCTTATCCCTCCCGCCGACAGGTGGAATGCGCTTGATTGCGATTTTCGGGGACACGGGGGTAGTTCGCGTTCATTATAGACCGGCCGCAGAGGAGCTTCAGGAATTCGTAGGTTGGAAAACAAAAGCTGCGACGATCCTCTCCGAACCTCGTCGCGACCGCCACAGGTTGGTCAGCGAATCGCGCGGCTGATGAGAAAACAGGATTTATGATAATGCATGTATCCCTTCCAGATGTCCTAAGAGTCACCAGACATCTTATAAAATAAAAAATCACGAAAATCATGATCTTTTACGATTACTTTTTCTAGAAAATTCAAGAAAACGCATCGCTTACTGTATGTGTCCCAACAGGTCGACAATGACCCTAAAAGATTGACGCAGTTTAGAAAAACAAATATAAAGGAAAAAGGATTTATGAAATAGTGAAACCCTGAAAACGATGCCATCACGAATGAAAATCTTAGGAGGATGTGCTCGACTATTTGAAAGTAAAATCCGATGGGAGAGCGCGATTCACGTGTCCGCGAGGAACACGGCACTAATCGTGTTCTATCTTGCAATTAACTTGTTTAATTAGCCAGAGGTGGTATCGCTCTCTCGTAACGTCTCGCGAGCGAGAAAGAAATCGCGTCATCGAATTTCTATGATCGTTCCGATGCGCTAATTACGCCGGGCGGAAAGTCGAAGAAGAAATTCCAGACAATTATCAATTGTTCGAGTTGCTCGTCGCGCTCGACTTCAAATTTCCCGGAAAATTCTGTCGGCTGTTTTCCCGCGATTAAAGCAGATCCCGCGACGAGATTGCGCCGCGCCGCCGGAAAAATGAACAAGGTAAACGGCGCACCAATTAAGATGCGTTATCGCCGCGCGATTAACCGCGACCGCGTGATACACAATCCGAGAGCCGAGTTATTACGGCTAATCTATTCCGCCCTCTCCGCCGACGAATCGTGTCGTGCGCCGTCTCCGCCGTTTCGATGGCTGCGACGCGCGTTGAATCTCAATGACAGGCCCTTCTCAAGGGAGACCCCCTTCGGTTCCCATTCCCGTTCCCGTTCCCGTTCCCGTTCCCGGAACCCACCCTTTTTCGCGCGGCATACGGTAATACGGGCGTAGATTTAATAATGGAATGGTTAGCGGATCTCGGGCTAACGCGTTGCAATTTTTGGAGAGGAGAAACGCCGGCAAGGAGAACGGTAGGGCCGACTAGAGATGAGTACGTGAGTGGCATGTGAGAGCCACCCCCGTGGAAGACCCTCGACCGGCACGTAATCTATTTGTTGAGCGACCGCAACTTCATCTGCGGGGGATGATGCGTGCACCGCTTCCAACCTCCCTGTCGGAAAGGAAATTCAACCGAGAAACCGGTCGTGTTACCATTTTCTTCTTCGGGAGATCCGAGCAGAATCTCTCTTTTAATAAACGGACAAATTCCCGTTCTCGTAAACTATTTCGCGAAAATCAGAATTAAAAGGGCTTGTAGCGATACGCAGGCGGTACCACTCTTTTTCTTTGAATTACATCTTGCCGCAGAAAGAATACGATTCCAATATTTTGCATTGATTGG
This sequence comes from Halictus quadricinctus, assembly GCA_028454245.1. Classification (NCBI taxonomy): domain Eukaryota; kingdom Metazoa; phylum Arthropoda; class Insecta; order Hymenoptera; family Halictidae; genus Halictus; species Halictus quadricinctus. The sequence continues at coordinate 3,294 of JAQQRP010000314.1, forward strand.
AACAGCAAGGCAGATACAGGTTTTATACTCGGTATACAAGTATGCCGACGAAAATACAGTGTCTACTCGATAATTGTCCTAAACACTGGACTGCCGAGGGACAATTATCGGCTAGAAGATGCTATTCTTTGATTAGTAATGGTCCCCTCGTGTTTACACACCTCGGTGACCGATGCCTCGAGAGGCTCGAGAGCTACGGGGTATACCCAGCGGTAGTGGGGATAGTTCTGGGACAATTATAGGCTAGATATTTGGGACATTTATCGAGTACAGACTGTATTTTTTTTTTTCAATTTGAGCTGCCTCTTTGCCTCAATCTGTTCGATTCTTACTGGACTATTAGCAAAGAAGAATAAACATTGGGAGAAAAATATTGAGTAGAATGGAGGCATTTTTGGGTGTCCCGCGGCCTGTTTTTCGGTTCGAAAGAACTCGCGAGTGGCTTTATCGTCTAATAAATATTATGAGTGGAATAAAGGCAACTTGGAGGCCGTTCCGCGTGTAAACCGGCCAAACAGTCGTTTAAGGGACCGTTCGAGCGTCGGAAAACTCCGCGGTGTCTCGGAACTCGTAAGAATCGCTATTAGGGGTAGATCCGAGGGGGTCGAGTGATACTCGCGCGTAGAAAATCCCCGCTACGATCGACGTTAACCGGCTCGTATCCATTCCTGGCCGATGTAAAACCGAATTTAATACTGTCGTATTTCCGCTCGTAAAAATCTCTGTATCTTCGGGCTGTTTCGCCTGGGCATTGCGGTTTCGTAGATACTGGATCCGGGGGCTCGCGCGCGCACGCACGCGATTCTTTATGATTATCCCGGTGGAACCCTTTCAGCGGAATACGGTCACCGAGCCGAACTTAAAATCACTTTCACAGATAACCGTTGCCACAAATTTCCGCTCTCCGTTTTATCACTGGCCAATTTAATCCTCATCGGCCGCGATATACTCGCGTCGCGCCGCAATCGACACTCAACAACCATAAAACTCCGATCACCTCCCGGGAACGCAGCGGGCCAAGATTGCCCGAAGAATCCCTGATCCGCAAACAGCCCAATAACAGTATTCATAACGACGCCAGCCCATTACCGTCGCCGTCTCGAACTTCAAATCTCGTCGTTTATAATTATCGTCAAATCAGCCGTATAAACACCCGAGTTTTGCCTTTTCGGGCCAGCGTGACGGCGGTTGTCGTCGCATAATCACCGGCCGAATTCATTAAATTCAGACCAATTTTCATCTCGCGGATTCGCTCAGACTCCCGAATTTTACGGAACGGGTTGGACAACGAGAAACGGTAGGGGGAGGAGGGGAAGAGTAGAAGTTTACAAGCGTCGGGAGACCAAATAGATTTGCATTCTAATTGTTCCGCGTATCCGACAAACAGGCGGCCATTACAGGAATCGCTCCGGAAACGGGGCGCAGGGATGGACCGAGGTGTCGAAGAACGTCGACGGGTGTGGGAAGGGCCCGTAAAAGAGGCAACGGTTGCAACGGGACGCCGGACGCTTATCTTATCTGGCCGATGATCCTTCCCGAAAATCGTTCTCATTACGTCAGACGCGGTCCTGGACCGGTAGCCAATAAATACGCACGCGCACCGCAGGATTAACCGCGTGGCCCTCCACATAAAATTTAATTTTCCTCGTTTACCCGGGCCACTGAATTTTTTTTAATTAACCCGCCCTCTGCGCTGCCTCACCACCGCTCGGCCTTTCGTTATGCAGATTTTATGGCACGTTAAGGTAATGCTGTGTATCGAGTTTGTTTTTGTAACCGGAAAGCAACACGGTGTCCGTGGAATTAGCCCCGACGGATCCGCAGGTGTTTTGGGCCCAGTTTCCGGGCTAAAAAGCACACAACGATCGCGAATAGATTTCGATGCAGATTCTCCGGTAATTGGGGAGTTACCTTCGTGCCATGAAACGGACCCGAAGAGGATAAAAATCATAGCAGAGGATAAAACATCGTTTACATTATTCCAGGTACGATCTCAGGCTGGACTGGATCACTGGACAATGTAATCCCAGCTTTACACGCCGCGTTTCACGAGCACGAAACGGAACATCTCGACGCGATGTCGACTCTATTTTCCCGAGATCGACCCGGTTGAAACGGTCGTCGAATTATCCTCGAGCAGAATTATGATCGAGCCGGTGATCCGGCACAATGCAGAAGAGTCGCCGGCATCGATCTAACCTGTCGGCCCCACGGGGGACAACGGCGTTAATGAATACTTAGAGGCACGACCGGCAATTACGCTTAAACGGGCGACGCCACATGGCGAGCGTATTTCGCGCTGATTGCCGCATATGTCTGCCGAAGGAGCGCGAGTGCAGCGCGGCTCGGCGCGGCGCGGCACGGCGCAGCATCGCGAGTGAAAAGCCCGGGAACGCACAATGCCGAACATTATACGCGTCCCAGTTCAAAAATTAACTCGCAGCTACCAACCCCGCGACTCTCCTCTTCCGCTCCTTCCTCCATTACCTTCCCGTCCTCTCTCGGCCGTATCTCGTTCCTCCGGCGGAGCTGTTAAGCGCTGCACGTGTGTGAGGGATCGTAAAAAAATGCAACTAATTAACGACCAAAAAGTCCGCCCGAACGGGGAAGGTTTTTGCGCTGGTCGAGAAGAAAGAGAGAGAGAGAGAGAGAGAGAGAAGAGAAAAGGAGAGAGACAGAGGGGAAGGAGAAAGATCGTGTTCGGCCACGGACGGAGAGCACGGGAGCGAAGCTTTCGGAGCGGGTCGCGTCTCGCGAGATTTTTCAGCGTACAAGCGTCCTTTATCTGCTCTGCTCTCAGGCCCGTCTTAATCGTGTACCGTTCGTCGGCAACCGCGCAACCGCCCGAGATCCTGATTGAAACGAACGGTTTCTGGCCGAATGGGCCCCGATAAGATTAGAAAATCCGTGCGCGCACCGCGACCGCGCTCGCCCATTTCGTCGGACATCTCCCGCCGAAATAACTTCATTGAAGCTTTACGAGCGGCAAGAGGACGCCGCTCCGAATAATTGCCGGCGAGGAATTTGCATATCGAGAGCCGACTCGTGGCCGTTATATATCGTACCTCATCGAGGCCGATTTTATTTCGCGCGGAACGCCTCGTAATGCACTCCGAACACGATTCCCTCGCAATCAAAATAATTCAGCACACGGCCGATATTTATTACGACGCTCGGGCACACACCGGGTTCCCGGCACCGAATTCCTCCGGTTCGCCGTTCATTTCTCCGCGTTTCTTTTTCCCCTCTTCTGGCCGGTCTCGCGCGTGTTCCCGCGACGCCGATAACAGGACACGCGGCGAGGAAACGCGCGTGAAGGGTCAAGGGATCGATAACTCGCGGCCGTGCGACCGCTCTTTTTTCCACGCCGCGAATTATTATCCGGCTCCACTGTTCTCCGAGATCACCACCGAGGTGCGGCAAGACGGCGCGCGGCGCGGCGCGGCCCGTCGTTACCCGGCTCGTTTCACCGGCTGAATAATACAATGCATTAATATTTATAGGCGGCCGGAGCCAAGACACCAGCTTTCGCTCGTTTATATATTAATTACTTCGCGCGGCCCTGGAACGAGCCCGACGCGCGGGAGAACCCGAATTAAGCATGCATCGGTGCAGCAATCGAAGACAAAGGCGTACGAAACTCGAAATCCTTAAACACCGCTCACCGAGTTCTCCCTTGTGTGCAATGAAACTTTCATGACTTAGATTCAACTCGTCGCTGCGAACACTGCATAGTCAAATTTTTTGGAAATTCGTTCATTCATTCTCTATGTTCTTTGAACCCATTCATTGTTTGTTCACTCCGTGCGACGTACGGTATGCTGTTCCACATGTGAAAGATAAAGAGTAGTAAAAATAGCTGTTTTTCCAATCACTAAAAATGCTAGAAAATTTTCAGTTATTTTATTGGACTGTAAAGGGCCAATCGACGAATCCACAATCGCCGTAAAAACACGCACGACGATCAGTGATAGCTAAGATTGTGACAGCTCACTAATTTAGAGAACATAGTTTAGAGATTTTACGAGATAAAATTCATGAATTTATTATTGAAATATCACAACAACCACGAATATTCTGTTGGAATTATACAACAATATAAATAATAATGATTTTACAAAATTTACATCGTGTTATCTCGAAATATAATTTCAAAATTTTAAAACATTTTCTCATAAATTGTCCAAAATTGACGACTCCAAACGAGAATACCAACTTAAACCTTCCACCGATGAACGTAAAAAATTTCTCATAATGAGACTATGAATCTGTATGGAAAATAAATATGTTCTGCATCTGTTGCAAAAAACAGAAACAACTTGGCAATTCCTTTAGGATCCAAGTGCATCCTTTGATCTACCTGCAACTTCAAATTATAGCTACTCGTTTCGATGAAAAATGCATAAAATCGGAAGCCCACTCACAGCGACACAAATTTTACTAATACACCGAGCATGTTACACGGATGATAACGAGCCATTATCCGCGGTGATTTGCGAACCGGATCGAAGGGCGTGTTTTGGCTGGGGGATTCCAAAAAAATTCGAAACTGCGCCGCGCGTGGAGTAGCGCGCGCAAAGAGCAACAGCAAATTGTTGCCGCACATTGTGCTACTATGTATGCGCGCGCGACGTATTATTAATATTCATGCCCGAGGAGGATTTAAGATATCGGTGTTAATTTCGAAGGGAAAGGAGCTGGTTCGACAGCTTGGGAAATCGGGAGGGGGGAGGTTTGTCGATCGCGACTAGCAGAGGATCGAGCCGAAAAAAAGCGGCTCCGCGAGGGATCGACGCCGCGCCGTACCGGGCGCGATCTATAATGAAGAATGCGCCCCGACCGATCTGTCGCATACATATTTATAGGAGCTGACTCTCCCGGACAGATTTTACAGTTTACATATTAATTACATCGTTAAGGATTCCACGGCGCCCCGTGTACGGTAGATTACGGTTTTGATATACGATTTCGGGAAATTAGCATGCGACCGACGAGCCGCGATACGACGGATCGAAAAACCGATTTGCGGCCAAACGGATAAGAGGGAGAACGTTTTAGTGAAATTGGGTCGATTAAAATCGTCTGCGCCAAGGAGGAACGACAGCAGTCTTATAGCACTCTGTCGGCTCTTCGATCGAGGAAAGAATGTATTAAATCGAATAAAGCAAGTTAATCGAATTTCATAACCAACGAGAAAGTAATACCCGATTTCCTGATTAGGAACATTTAGATCCTTCCGTGGGAAAAATAACTATTCTAGAGAAGTCATTAAATTCCGATCCATAAGCAATTAACTCTAATCGGTTTCCGTCCATGAACGTCGAATGGACGTTTTATTAAAGAGTACGATTGTACGCGCGAGAAGAAAATAATATTCAAATGAAACTGTTAACGATGGGAACGATTGTTACACGCGATCGGTACCTCGTCCGAGCTTCAATTTGTTCGAACCGCGCAGAAATGAAAACGTAACGTCAGATCAGTCGATCCCGGATCACGACAGATCTCAAAAGGCGTGATCCGCCTTGCCTGCAATCTAATTAATCTAATTAAGTCGGTGGAGCGGTTCGTTGCTGCGGCGCGCGCCGTACGCTACGGAGAGAGAAGAGAGAGAGAGAGAGAGAGACCCAAAGAAATGTCCGTGGACGGCAATTGGGAAGAGAAGCGGATCGGTAGCAAGATCGTTCGACGATCGTTGGAGTACAGTCCCTGACAGCCTCCGCGAGGACGATCTAGATCAACGACCGTGTCTCTGACATTTATACTCGAATCAATTTTTCATATCGAGGGTTCACTTCAGTTGACTTCACGAGCCACCGCGTCTCAATGGAATGCCTCACTCTTTCTCTCCTATCATTCACTTCGGTGGACAGCGCGCAATTTCCTCCCTCGAAGACAAATTAACGTCACCGAACGAGCGCCGCGCTAAAATATTCGACGCGGGATCGAAACAGAGAGAAGAGTCACGGCTGTACCAGCAAACTATCGGACACTGTTCTTCGGCTCGCGCAGCGTAACGCGCGATGCTAAATAAATAATGGGTCTCCTCGAAGCGGAAAATCATTCTCATGAATTCGGTCCGGCCAACCGCATCGATACGCCCCGAATCTACAATGAATAATTGATCTCGCCGCGCGGACATCGGCCCAAAAACGGACAGATAACGTCGCAGCGACGACCCTCCACAGCGGGGATGTTCAACTCGTAGCTTTCGGAGTCACCGGTGACTCCAAGTTGACGCGCTCCAAAAACTGCATTGCTGAAGAAGCGGGCCAGAAACAGCAACGACATGAAACTGCGATGTTAACATGAAAACTACCGAGCAGCATTGAAAAGTTACTGATCTCTATTGATTGACGAAAACAAAGCTGCAAGCACCTACTAATCCAGATTAGACCGGTACCCTGCTAACTCCTAGCACTGCAAATTATTTACAGTCCACTATGTCTACGAACAAAATTAAATTTTCCTTACAAGAAATGGTCCCGAACCCGGAAACTCAAAAAATTACGAATCTTTGGCGATCTGTAGTGCATATGTAGGTATGTATTATGATTTTGCGCTATAACTAGCAAACTGGTAGGAAAAAAGTTTCTAGACAAAGTTGTACTTTTCAACGGGGACTATCGTCTGGTAAAACATTTAGCAATTCTTTATACAGGGTGTCCCAAAAATGTTGCACTTCCTTGAAAGGAACAATTCCTGAGATCGTTTACAGCAATTTTTTCTTTTATTAGTGAGTTATTAACGAAAAATGCGGACCAATCAGAGCGCGGCTATAACAGAGCGCTCCCGTTGAGCGTGGCGTTGGCATTGGCCAAATTAGAATCCGCCTGCTTTATCCGCGCTCTGATTGGTCCGTGTTTTTCGTTATTAACTCCTTAACCAGTTGCATTATAAGGAAACATGAAAAGAAGGCCTTTATCACCAAACTTTTTTTTTATTATATTTAAGTACAAAAATGACTACAAGTAAAAGAACTTCATATTTCAGCATTATAAGAAAAAATAAATTGAGCTTATATATACACACCGATGATGATGACCAGGAAAATTGAGCGTATATATACGCTAATGATGCAAATGGTTTAACAGAGCCGCGGTGAACATTTTCGCAAAGGAAAAAGTTACTAAAAGTGCAGTTAAAATTGCATCAGGAATCACCCCTTCCAAGAAAATACAACATTTTTGGGACACCTTGCATAATTAGAAAAATAATTGAAAAATAGTCAGACTTTGGAGGGTTTATTTCACCCCCTTAAAGAAAATTAGGGAAACATAAAAATCGCGTAATACATACCTACGTGTGCACTACATATGCCCAAAGTTTCATAATATTTTTAATTTCTGGTCAAGTTACTTCCTAGTCAATATAGATTCTTGCAGTTTTGTTGCTCAAACAATTGATTATTCTCAATAATTGATATATCGATAATTCCTGTTGACTACAGCTCGACATTGCTTCTTTGGCACAGTACAAGGGGTTAATAGGCTTATCGATAACTATGCTACATCTCAGAGAAGCTTACCAATTCCATTTTAAATAATAATCTTTAAAAAAGTGTCAGAGCTTGTGGGTTCACGCATTAAAGTAGCTATTGGGCAATTTAATTCGGCTTTTTGAGAAACTACAGAGAAACTGCCGATAGGTAAAATGTTAAGACGGTTCGTGGCTGCACCTTTTCGCAACGTTTCTGTACGGATCCGGTACAATGAAAGCGATTGGGCCACGGTGGTACCTCTCTGTAGTATAGCTGGGAGGAAAAGGAGAATATTGAGGCGAACTGTACACACCGAGTGTCCCCGGTATCGGCGATTAAATCGTTCGTCGGTCGAGTTTTCTCGAACGGGGCCGAGCACACGGCATGAAAACCGAGCGGTCGACGCGGGAGTTACAAGTGTAACGAACCACCGCTCCGTTAATTACGATCATTAAAGTGCGCGCGCGGCAATTGCAACGAGGGATTTCCGTGCGCCGAAAGGATCGGTTCGATCGTGTCGAGCTTACCGACGACGTCAGTTACCCTGCACAGAGCAGAGGGGATGGAAAGAGGAGGAAGAAGAAGAAGAAGAAGAAGAAGTAGAAAGAATAGAGAAAAGTTTGAGAAGTAGAAGAAGGAAAAGAAGAAGAAGAAGAAGAGAATTCTTGTCCACTTACCCATGGCGTCTGAAACAAAAAGAAAGGGAGAAGCTTTAGTCGAATTTGTGCCAGGCAACTTTTCATCGATATTTTCTACCAACTAATTTCGATCGGGATCGAGGATGGCTCGCGAGGATCGCTTCCGGTATCTCCCCACTGCGCCGCGCCGCGCCGCGCCGCTTCTCTCTTTCACCGCTCGCGGAACAAGTGCTCGCGGAACGACTTCGCGTGCACAAAAGAAGAGGAGGAGCGAAGGCAGCCGGCAGAATGCACGGCTAATTCCGGGCTAATTGCCCGGTCGGCGCTAAAGAGCGTTTCACGAGGAAAAACTCACTTTCCGTTGCCCGGCGCAAAACGGAATTAAGAGCGCGAATGGCATTCTTCTCGGACGGTGCGCCATACGGCCGGACGGAGGCATCAATTACCGGGTTGCGACGCCGCCGATCGCAAAAATTCGAAAATCCGGTCCGGCCGCGCGGATACCTTTTGTTGCCTCTAATTGAAACGTACGAGCCGTCGCTCAATTGACGCTATCCAATTTCTCTTAGGAAATCGAGTTTTTCCCGGCAGTGTCGAGAACTAGTCCCGTCCCTGTTTACAAAGCTATGAGAAAACCATACGCTCGCTAAAAACCCTGCTCTTTCAACTATTTTCCCCAATCAAATCTTATTTAACCCTCGGTCGGCGGAACGATCTTGTAACTATATAATTGATGATGTTTAGGACCATTCACTGCTTTATTTGTAAA
>JAQQRP010000316.1:0-12168 GCA_028454245.1 Halictus quadricinctus
ATCTATTGATAACCTGAAAATACTACGACTAGTACGAGTAATACGACAATATTATTTTATTTGGTCAATTCATAAAAAAGTGATCGCTTCTGTTGGGTTATCCCATAAGTAATGCGAGTTTTGTTGTTCATTTTTTTAAAGTGAAACACAAGAAACATCCACAATCATTAGTGTTCTGTATATGTATAATTCTACGGATTGTAGAAAATGAAGGAAATATATTTAGAACACTAATGTTTGTAATTATGTGTTAGTATTTTACCTTCCAAAATCATGAAAAAGTCGCATTACTCGTGGGAATGACCTGATATACCTATATATAAACTATAAATAGCTTTTTGTAACTATTTTTCTAACAGTACATATTAAGACAACTCTGTTTACTCTCGGTTTAAACGGTGTATGCAAGATAGCAACTGCAACGGTGTATGCTGCAACTGCTGTATGCAGTTTCCCAAAATTACGAGAATATATTTGCCTTATCGCTCACAAACAGTAGATAATTTGAAGACAATAGTCGTGATTGTATTGTACTAACGACATTCTTGAAAATTACTATTTTTAAACTGATACAATCAGGAATCTGTGATTTTACATTAACGTATTTTCCGCGTAGAATACTCATAATTCTGACGTGGAATACACGGGCATACTTCAACGGCAGTTTCCAGGGTAAAAGATTGCAAACAAAACTATAAAATGGGGATTATGAGAATAGGAAAGATGCTTCAATGTGGCCAGACAAACGGGATTAACCTACTTCCCCATTCATCGGAGGGACACGAATTTCATTTATTTTTCAATAACAAATGGATTAAAACACACACTCTTATTTTTCTACTGTATTGAACTGTTCCCAAGAAAAGTTACATAGTTTTATGTGGTCAGCGTGTAGTAACAATAGTTTTATTCTGTTATACAGGGTTAATCATATTTTTTAAACCATATAGAATGCCATATTTTATCTGTATGTATTATAACAATCATTTTCAAGACAAATTCAATGATCTATGACAGTACGTAGGGTGGGGGACCTAATTACTGTGGGGGGTACCAATTACTGTGCCTATATTAATTGTACTTATTTTTAAAGCATAATGAATATTTAAAAAGAGATATATAACATATACATTAACTGATTTTAATGAAAAAAATTTAATATTTCTTTTTTAATATTCATTATGCTTTAAAAGTAAGTATAATTAATATAGACACAGTAATTGGTACCCCCACAGTAATTCGGTCCTTTACCGTACTTGAGAATTAACGAAGGCCGTGTGAAAAGACTTTCGAGGTCGCTTCGTATGTTTATCAGCATGATGTAAATGTCGTAAAGACATTTTTAATTACCGATTATGAAGGAGGTATTGCGTGATGTTAGTCATGCAAACATTGTATGATACATATTTGGATTTCGATTGAAGATTTTCTAGATTTTAAAAAAGTTAATTTTCAGATGAAAGATACTTCTTAATTTTGAAAATGTCTACGTTTTAATAGTTCAACCGTTATGTTATTGTTTCCCTGTTGTGACTGTTCTGAATAAGACGAATTTAATATTACATTCTGAATACATATTTACAGTGAATTCCCGATATAAGTCCCTTGGGCGGTTCTGGCGAGGGACATTTAGACGTCATCTGCGGTTCTCGCTGAACGTTGCATTTGAAATACACAGTGCACGCTGGAAATGCAAATGACTCTTTTGTCTATATGTCTAAAACCCCGGACATGTAGACGGATAGGGACAAGGAGGCTGAGAAAACAAGTATATTGTATCTTTCTTTGATACAATGTTGCACGTAGAAACGGACAGAGAAGTTCGAAGACTACTACTAATTCAATTACAAAACTTTTTTTCTATTATTTATTATGAGACTTTCACCAACATATTTGTGGCATTTTTCTAATGAAAATGATACCGATATAATTCCGATAATATTTGCTTGTGTAATGAACAATGAAAGTTATTTCCCATTAATATTAACGGAATATGAGTGTAAATGTGATCCGAATGGTATCGTGTTCGGTGTCATTTTAATCGGAAAAAATCCACAAATATATTGGTGAAAGTCTCGTAAAAAATAATTATTAATAAAAAATTTAAGTTTTGATTTAAACGCCTGAGTTCACACCAGTTTTTCATCTTTCCCGAACGCTTCGACTCTCCGTATTTCTGTCAAAATTTGAATCGTTCATTACACAAGTAAATATCATCGGAATTATATCAAATTTGGTATCATTTTCATTAGAAAAATGCCACGAATATGTTGGTGAAAGTCCCATAAAAAATAATGAAAAATAAAGAAGTTTTGCTATTGGATTAGTAGTGATCTTCTGGTTTCGACCGAAGTGTTTTGAGCTTCTTAGGCCTTCATAGGGTATACCCCGCAGTGGTGTGGGTAGTTCCATGGACCTTTAAACGCGAGGCTTGTAGGGACGTATATCGGGAATTCACTGTATACGGAGAGGTAGAGGTGTGATAATTTATAGAATCAAACTATGCGAAATGAAAGATATTAAAAAGCTATGTGTATAAGTTCTTTATGCTTGCGTTCATATTTATGAAATGACAAACACAGTGTCTACTCGACATATATCCCAAACTCGGGTCTGGCCAGGGACATGTATCAGCTGGAAGATACTAGTCTTTGATACACTGTCGATAGTAGAGAAGGACAGCGAAGCTCGAATGGCCTCGGCCTCCGTGGAGTGTAAACATAATACGAGTTGTCTCCGCGACCAAGGACACTTGAGCTTCGTGGCCCCTCATGGCGTATACGCCGCGGCAGTGGGGCTATTCTGCTATATACTAGTATATTCAAGTATATTCGGATATATTCTAATGTATTCTGCTATATTCTAGTATATTCAATTATATTCTGGTATATCCTAGTCTATTCTGCTATATACTAGTATATTCAAGTATATTCTGCTATATTCCAGTGTATTCTGCTATATTCTAGTATATTCAAGTATATTCTGGAATATTCTAGTATATTCTAGTGTATTCTGCTATATTCAAGTATATTCTAGTATATTCTATTTTATTGTGCTATATTCTAGTATATTCAAGTATATTCTATTTTATTGTGCTATATTCTAGTATATTCAAGTATATTCTGGAATATCCTAGTCTATTCTGCTATATACTAGTATATTCAAGTATATTCTAGTATATTCTAGTGTATTCTGCTATATTCAAGTATATTCTGGTATATTCTATTTTATTCTGCTATATTCAAGTATATTCTGCTATACTCTATGTCCCACTGCTCTCTGCAGTGGGAACTTTTATCGGCTAGATAATATATCGCGTAAAGACTGTACCTAGCCGTTAACTGCAGAGCATGAACGAAGAAGGAGAAATATGAATATTTTTGTGTGTATAACCTGTGACTTGTGATATATTATTATGGCGTTCCTATATTGTATTATTAATATTGTATGTTTATACAACTTCGTGGCAGATCAATATTATTGGTAGCATTTTAAAAAATTCGAATCATTTTGGTGACGTAATAATGAGTCATTATTAAAGAGAAATTGTTACATTTGCTTTCATTGTAGAATCACAATGAACACATGTAACATGTGTGTACATTGAAATGAACACATGTAAGATACACAATTGAAATGGATTCCTTCTTACGATAATAAACACTGTGTTTTTATTATTGAAAGTGTAAAGGAAGTGACTTATCTTTGTAAGCCCCGACTGTGCTTTGTAGTATCATTTACTTTTTAGGCTACATCATGAACCAAAAATTCTTAGAATACGGCGAGGACTTACAATTACTACTTCTTTGAAGTCTTCTGAGATGCTACGAAATGACGTCCATACTCCGAGATACCGTATTTAGGAGCAAAAAGCGGAAGTTTCATCACATACACGCGGTGGTATCTGCTCTTTTTCTTTTTGGCTGATGGATATTGTTGCGTTTTTGGAGGCGTTTCTCATTTTCGTAGGATGTCTATTTCTTTATGTATTCTGTACATGTGAAATAGGTGGTAGGAAAAGCAATAACGTGAGTTGCTTTAGTCACATGTTTTCTACAAGCATTATTATTTGTGGATAAAAAACTGTTCTACTTTTAACTATGTGTTATTTATACATTTTTCAAGTGTTTAGGGTCACCTAAATAAAATAGTGTATTTGATTGGACCAAAATTGTAAACCATTAGACAATATAATTAATGTTTTATCTACTGTTTTCTACACATTTTTAAATAAAAGTTTTCTATTCTTACATTTAAGTGACTTTTTATTAACATTATTTATCAAGTATATTTAAAAATTCACTAATTAAAGCCGCGGTGTGTCATGACAGTGGTAATCCATGTCAACAGATATTGTATAAAATTTTTAAACATCTCCCGTAATAACAATTTTTTGACATTAGGTCCTAACGTTTTATTGTTCAAAATGACACGAAGGTTCAAACAATGCAAAATACATTGTAACGTTCCATTTAAAAGAATAGTGCTATTGTATTTTGCAATTCGACCTACTCGATAGCGTTAAGTATAAGTATTGCTATAAGTATTTCTCTCTGCAATACGATCACAGTTACCTAGATTCACTCCGATCCAGCTAAGTGTGCCACCTAACTCATTTGTAAACCGTTTGCAATGAAAAAAATGGTTAAAACGAAAGTCGTATGGTTTCAAGAGAAGCATATAATATAATAATTAGTTTTTCTGTTTTGCTTTTTTAACGAGATATAAAAATCATGCACTTATCGATCGACTACGCAAATGCATTAATTCTAATGAAGAAAATCATTTATGAAGACTATCTTGGTAACTATTAGTTTTTCACCCCACAGTTTCGTCATTCAAGATCGTTTCGTCTTTCTTCAACCACAAGATTAAAATTAACCCTTTACAGTAAAGGAACTCAAGGTGACCTTTATATTCTCGATAAAACAGCAACACAGATAAAAGCTAATTATTATTATACATTATATGCATACGTGAAATCATACAACTTTCGTTTTAACCATTTCATATACTAAATAGTTTATCTGTGATTCAGGTGGCACACTTAGCTGAATCACCCCATATATCGAAACATTACGTATTCCTCAAAATTGAAATTAGAGACAAGATATAACTTATTTATTGTCTAACTATCGTATTATCCCGAATACCTCAAAAAACTTAAATGACTCATACACGTATAAAGAAAAGCTGTTCGTAATGTTAACCTTGACCACATACTTCGAGGTCATTGGAATCGTTGAGTTAAAGTAATATCTTCGTAACTGACGCAAATTTGTCTACCGTAACTATTAAAATTTCATCCCCACTATTGGAGGATCCATCTTGGAACCAGTCAAGCGGTAAACACACGACGACCGAGCCAGCGAAGAATCGAGTATCGGCGAGACTCGCACGCAAGCGAAACAAAAGATTGAAGATTGATTATAATTCCTCGTTGTACTTTCATCGCAAATGTCAAGTCCCAAAGTTTAATCGCTCGTTACACAAGTAATTATAATCGTAACTATATCGTGTTTGGTGTCACTTTGATTAGAAAAACAAGACGAATGCGATGATAAAAGTTTCATTAACGAGACACGAAAAATAAGGAATTTTGATTTTTGAATTTAGAAAGCTGAGCTGAGGTCTCTTTCTCTTTGAATCGTTGCGCTTCACTACGTTCGTACAAAGAATATAGCACCTCTCCGTAACTGTCGCTCGGCTGACCCGACGATAGGACAGTTACGGAGACCTTACTGCATACCGTTTCGTAAAAAACGAAGAGAAATCGATTTTTCGAAGTTTCAATGTTCTCTTAGTGCACTAAATTCTCGTTTGCATTGCAGGTTTGCAATCTGCACATCGTCTCACATTGAGCCGGAAGTGAAGGCCCTTCGGAAGAACCAGGTGGCAGCTCGAACCACGTGATATATACACGTAATCACGGCGATCGTAAGTGCGGCTGGAAATCCCGATTGATTCCTACGTTCACGTCCGCGTGGTTAGCTCCTCGCGACCATCGTCTTCTATACGCTTTTTCGTCACGTGGACAAGAGCCTGGCCGAGGTTACGAACGATTCTATTCGACGCATTCTATAGGGATCCTGACTAGTGAGCGATCTCCTCGCGGCTGCTGGAGCCAAGGCACGAGAAACGTCCTGGCGTGATAAACTATCATCGTCGAGCACGATGGCTTGCGAAGTCTCTAAGGTGAGTCGGACATTCTACTAATTGCTCGCCAATTTGCTGGCGATACACTCGATGGCCTGCGAATCGTCTCATAATTACACCGGATAAACGCGTACACACGGACCTCGCGAGATCATGGAGATTATGAAGCCGTACAGTGGCTCTGAAAAGTATTTGATCACTATATTTCTGACTTTCGGAAAACCGTCGATATTTTAACTTTTATCATTTCAAGCAAGCCTGGACTCGTTTCAAAACTTGATGCCACTACTTTCACAATCTACTTTTCACTGAGCGACTCTTCAATCGTGAACATTTAGGGTGACGTAACGTAAGACAAATCAAATTGACGTAATAACAATTTTTCCACAATCAACGTAAACACGATATTGTTTGTACTAATGTGTATATTATGATTAGACTGCGGATCTTTATGCAAAATAAAAATTGTCTACTTCAATTGCATCAGGCTGGTATAAAATTGAAATTTATTTCCTTTCTTAATAAGTCCAATAGGTTGAAAATAATATGACAATCATTTTATATTCTTCTAAATGCCTTCTACTGTTTTGGGTTTCTCCTACACACTTTTGTCGTAAATGCATACAATCCGCCGTCCAATTATGATACGATATAATGAAAGAATTATTTGTTGAATTACGAAGAAAATAAAAAATTTCCAACAGGTGATAGCAAAAACGAATGACGAATTAACTCGTCATCCCCAGTTAAAGTGTTAAGGTGTTTCTGCATGGTACAACGAATGGAGACACGTTGTTTTCGAAAAATGATATAAACTGAAATGTTTCTAAAAATATTAAAAAATTTGTTTCACGATTGAATTTATCATAGGCTCGAAGATTGAAGCTTTTCCTCTTTGCAACAACCCCCTAAAACTTGATACTTGACCTTCAGGAGTTGTTTTATTGAATTTTGAATGAAAGGTGTGCTGTAAACTTTACAATAATGTATGAAAACTTTACAAGACCGAATATGTTCCTCGTTTCTGTTCCATGGAACATGAAAAAATCGTACATCAAGTTTTATGAGAGATCTTTGTACAGAGGACCTTCTAAGCTTCGAATCTACGATATATTGAGTCGCGAAAAAATTTGTTTATGCTTTCAGAGACGTTTCAATTTGTAGAATTTTCGAGACGAAAACGGTCTTTAATTTGCTACCCGTTACATCACACGAAAATGTCTTACAATTAGAAAAGAGATAAATGGATTACGAAAGTGGAGGCTTCATGTTTTAATACGGGGCCAGATTTATTTTCGTACGATTCGGAAAGAATCGCAACTGTTTAAACATCGACAATGTTTGACAATCGGAAATTTACTGTTGACATAATTTTCAGAACCACTGTCTATGTCCAGTTAGACAAATCCTGTTGCAAACAAATTTTGCGCAATGTTTGTATCACACTTTGCGAGCAGAAGGCTTGTCCATTTGGTACCATACCCTGCTTGGAGCAGAATTTGGTCCCTATTTTCTATGAATCTGGCACCAAAACTTGTCGACAAATTCCGAGTCAAATGCGGAAACAGATGGATCGGAATTTGAGTGCAAAGTTTGCAGGCCAATTCGAGGCTAAACCTTGGCTTCGTTATAGAGGGCAGGTCGGTCGCACTAAGACCTTGTTCCACGAGTCATATCGGACAAAAACGGTGTAAACCTTGTTGCAGGAAGGAAAATAGAATTTTATTTAAACTTCTAAATTATATAATTTTAAGTGTCGTATATTATCAATCATTTAATTCCGTTTTCCCTCCTACAGCAAGGTTTACTCTTGGAACAAGGTTAGGGTCGCTCTTAGTGCGACCGACCTGCCCTCTATAACGAAGATTTGGCCTCGATTTGGTATGGAATTTTGGCCGAAACAGATGGATCGGAATTTGTAGACAAATTTTGGAGACAAATTCATAGCAAATTGCTTACTGGGTGTGTATACTGCTAATCTGTCGAGACAAGACGGCTTAACAATCCGTGAATTACCGTAACGCGGGAAGGTCGCGGGATATTTTGCGACGAGAATCGTAACGATGCTGATAAACATTCCCACAATACATTTCATGCTTTGAATTTCGTAACTCACGCGCAAGAAGCAGTTTCGTTCGCGTTTCCGAGGCTGAGACGGCCCGTTTCGTTCTGAATTTGCACCGTTCAAGTTGATTTTATCTGGCCAATACGACCACAAACAATTTCCCGAAGGTATTGTTGTTTCCAAAAGTGGTGATGGACTAAGAATCTTTGTGGAGATTCGTATTTTCATAGAAGACTTTCAAAAGACAAAATTGAGTGTACAATTTAGTTTCCTTCGTTTCTGGCTTCGAAGAATCGAACATGAAATTAAAGTGGTTAGATTTGATTAAACTCTATATCTTACGAATCACTGGAGATATTTGCACGTCATGATCACATAAAGAGCTGCAAATCTACTAATAAAATACTGATTCGAAATAAAGAGCTTCAAGCAGATTATTAATAGTTGAAGAGCTCTGTCAGCCTATGATTCTTGTGAAACTTTATACAGAGTGTCTCATTTAAAACAGTGTACTTAAATATCCACTTAAATAACATATGAACTAGTTGTGCATTGTTTAATTAAATTTTTTATATACATTAGACTGTATTTAGACTTTCTCCACAAAAGAAAACGCTAAATTTCTCACAACTAAGAACTATTAATTGAAAAGATATTTTAATTTAAACAACTCGTATTGCTCTCCAATTATATGAAAATATTTCTTTAATGTAGTTAGTACTATATACATAATAAGGTATGATGAGGTACTGAATAATGTATTTAAAAACATGTGATTTGATTGGAAAAAGACAAAACAGTTGGAATCATATTGCTTCTTGATACAATTCGACCTTTTTCGCAACATTTTTAGCATCACCATCAATTCTGTGAATATTCGAGGCAATTGAAATTATATATAATGAGATACCTTGTATAAAAGTGTACGCTCTAACCTACGTACATATAGGCAGATACGTTTGCTTAATTATTACTTTTGAATTAGTTTAATTCTACAAGTACCAGTGTAATTGATCTTTTATTCTGAAAGTCTTTTAGATTTGTCTTGCCTTAAAGTTTTAATGAAGAAATTAAGAAAGTATCAATAAAGAAATCGCGTACTAATAAAAGTTAATGCCACGTATCGAATAAAATTGTTTTATGAACATAGTATCGGAAAGGTGTTAGTGTTATGCGAAATCTAGTTCATTGAAAAATTATCTATTTGGCTCGTTCTTTGTGGTTTACTCTCATTGACATTGTTGCGTGAAGTTTTTAAAGATAAACAAGGGACAATCTACAACACTCTTTTTGCAACGTAAATATGTGCAAACACCGAGTCTTTATTACGGTTTGTCAGCGTCTAGACGACGCAATTTACGGTAAACATTGGTGGTCTTGATATCTTGTTGAACCTAAGTATCATGCGAGGTTAATACCCAACAATTGTGACAGCTATGTGTATAGTTGGACACACCACAAACACTCTACGTAAAATCCCACGAAACTTAACGTGCACATAATTTTTCCATTCTATAAACACACGTAACTTGTGACTAACAAATTGTAGCAATACTTGCATAACATACATTGAAGTTGCAATTTGATATCTGGCTGTACAATGTGCCACAATATAGAGACTTAGTTATACATTTTAGAACAGGTTCAACCTTGAGTGAGGGATCCAATTACCGTGGGGGTGCCAATACCTGTGCCTATATTAATTATTAGACTCCGGATCTTTATGCAAAATAAAAAGTTTGTGTACCGATTGCAAGACACGGGAGCTAAACATACGTTTATATTTTTCACCAAAAATTTTAATGTAGTAAAAATAATGCATTAATACTCTTAAAATCTTTTAATCTTTTCACTGTTGTAAATTTCACCTACTCAGTTTTGTCATAAATGCATAAAATAAATATAAAATACATATTTTGAAAGGGTTATGAATATTAAAAAAGAGATAATCAATTTTTTCCATTAAAATTAGTTAATGTATATGTTATATATGTATCTATTTTTTAATATTCATTATGCTTTAAAAATAAGTATAATTAATATAGACACAGTAATTGGGTCCCTTATCCTATTTCTCTCGTGTTGTCGTATTAGATTTTTAATACGAACACTTTTTTTTGTCCCGTAGTGAAAATGTTTTGTTGAATGGATTTTCAGAGTTAAATGAAAACATATTGTTCTTGGAACGCAAACTCACTCCGCGCATAAAATTATCCTGTTAATGCGATTCTCATAACGATGTTTCCGAGAATCCAATATCCGCGTTGTACTAGTATTACTATACTTATCCTCCGAACGTGTTTTTTTTTATTTTCGTTCGGATCTGTTAAATTAAATTTTGCATCAAATCTATTAACATATTGTCACCACTTATTGGATTTCATTGAACCAGTTGGCATGCAAACACGGCTATTACCATTGTTTGATGAGAGTAACAATGAATCGTATTATATCTGCATACGAAAAATAAAATTATTATCATCGTTCATTTTATCTGAATGGAAATATTTTTAATTTAGATTACGATTGACAAACTTGTACGCGATAATGATGAACATGATATGCAGTTATTTCATTTGCTCATAATTCAATTGGAATCGTATGAAGACTCTCTGTCGAATTGCGACGATAATGAAATATGGCCTCTGCATATTAAATTTTGTTAATCAAATTAAGAAATACTATTTTATTCCATAGCACTGTTTATTTTGTTCTCGGCGAGATACGGTGGTCATTAATTTATACAATGGCGGCTTTTATAGTGCACCGTGTACGTTTTCTAGTGTGCAATATTTGTAGTGAATTGATATAAAATTTAATTAATCACTCAAAGCTTTAATTATAAATCAAGTTGGGATACCATACAGTGTTTATGTATGTACTTGAGTTACTACCGATATAAAATGGTAGGAAACAGGAGACTGTCAAGAAATGCTGATCTCTAATTTATACAATGGAAGATTTTAAAGTGTATCATGACCGTTTTTCAGTATCCAATATTTACAGTGTTTTCTCGATATATGTCCACAACACTGGTCTAGCCAGGGACATATATAGGCCAGGAGACTTTGATACACTACCGAACGTAGAAATGGAAGCGAAGCTCGTGTGGCTTCGTCGCCGAGGAGTGTAATATAATACAGGTCGGGTACATATACAGTCGGTCACGAAAATATTCGGACACCACTATAATTTTGATTATTATAGTCCGTTCTTCAGAAATTTATGCAATAAGAACAAAAAGAGGTTTCACGTATGTTACTATGCAGTGTGTAGTTAACAAAAACATAAGAGATATTTATTTACGATAAGTGATTACATAAATAATAAAAGAAAAATGGACAGTACGCTCATTTTCATGTCACGAAAATATTCGGACACTATCAAAACTAAGTTTATAACACTATATATAAATCTTGTTTTTATAAATTAATATTTTGTTGGATATTCCATATGTTTTATGATGTGCCCTAATCACGTTGGCATCTTACAAATTATTCTTTTTAAATAATCTTGTCCGATACGTAGCCATTCTTCTTGCAGACGTCTTTTTAGTTCATTCTTATTGTTTATGGGAGTTGTTCGAATTCGGCGATCTAATTCATCCCATAAATTTTCAATGGGATCCAAATCTGGCGATTGCGGTGGTGGGTGGAGGACATTCTTGCAAGTGTATAATAAGAATTCTTGCACAATACGCGATTTGTGCTTTGGGGTCGTTATCCTGATAAAATTTTATCCCACTTTGAAGTCCCATATTATCAGCACTTTTTTAAAAATTGTTTTGCAAAATGTGCAGATACCTATTTTTATCGAGGACGTCGTCGATAAAACTAATTCGCCTACTCCATGGGCCGAAATACAGCCCCAAACCATCACAGACCCACCACCGTGTTTCACAGTCGGCTGCAAATGTCTCGGATTTAATTCTTCTTTCGATTTCCGCC